>JAODXP020000028.1:2832739-2840239 GCA_027497455.2 Sardinella longiceps
CTCCCATCATCTCACTGCAGAAGCCAATCAGATAAAGACTTCACCCTGAGCTCTGAGAAAGAGAGAGAGAGAGAGAGAGAGAGAGAGAGAGAGAGAGAGAGAGAGAGAGAGAGAGGTGGAGTGGTGTGGTGTGGTGTGGTGTGGTGTGGTGTGCCGTGGGCAGGCACAGGCTGTGTGTGTGTGTGTGTGTGTGTGTGTGTGTGTGTGTGTGTGTGTGTGTGTGTGTGTGGGGGCAAAGCACTTGGCCAGACTCACACACACACACACAGGGGGCGGCGAAAGGGAGCGCTGAACTTTTGCCCCGGTCAGATTGGCCCTAGATGGGCCCCCCGCTGCTCACCCTGCTGGATGGGGCTAAGCAGCTCTATCCTCTCTCTCTCTCCCTCCCTCTCTCTCTCTCTTTCTTTCTCTCTCCCTCTCTTTCTCTATCCCTCTCTCTCTCTCTCTGGCCCGGCTGGCTCCTAAAGGCCCTGGCACTCACTAGAAGCCAACTCTGTGCCTCTGTCTCTGCCCCTGTGCCCCAAGACCAGGGCTGGCCGCTCTGACGTGAGGTGGTGTGTGTGTGTGTGTGTGTGTGTGTGTGTGTGTGTGTGTGTGTGTGTGTGTGTGCGTGTGGGTGGGGAGTGTGGGGTGGTGTGTGTGTGTGTGCGTGTGTGTGTGTGTGTGTGTGTGTGTGTGTGTGTGTGTGTGTGTGTGTGTGTGGAGCGGAGGGTTGGCATATGGGCACAGGGTGGCAGGGTCTGCCCCCAAATTTGCCTGGGGTCACCTGGAGAGGTGGCATCTCGGGGTGGACAGGGCAAGCACCGGGCACAGGGCAGATGGACACACAAAGGGAAGGCGAGGAAGAGAGGAGTGGCGGTTAACACACACACACACACACACACACACACACACACACACACACACACACACACACACACACACACACACACACACAGAGACACACACATGATCATAGACACGCAAGTCCCACATATACACACATCAGTCACACTCGTACACACACACACACACACACACACACACACATACCATACACACACAATCCCACACACGCACATACACACAACACACACCACACACACACACACACACACACACACACACACACACACACACCTAGATCCAATCCAACCATTGAGCCATAGTAAGATAATGATGGACACAATGGCACAACGGCAGACAAGAGGAGGTGACTATTGAACAGAATTGAGTGGCCTAGTGCAATCCAGTCCACTAGTGTCCAGTGGCGTCTACATCACAGTGACCGCAAACACACGCTTGATAACACCAGCGCACATTTACATAAGCTCTCGTCCTAATGATCGCCGTCACACACACGCACGCACGCACAGACGCACTCACACACGCATGCACACACGCATGCACACACACACACACACACACACACACACACACACACACACACACACACACACACACACACAGGCACTATCACGGAGCGCGGACACACACACACATTCATACTCTCTATCAGGACGGGACTCGCTCTCTTTCTCTCTCTACTACCCCTCTGTGTCCATCTCTATCCCTCGCTCTCTCTAAACCACTCTTTATCACTATTTCTTTCTGTTCATCTCTCCCTCTCTCTAAACCACTGTCTTTTTCCCTCCTCTCGACCACCCTCTCTGTCCTCTCTATTTCTCTTTCTAAATCACTCTTCACCACTCTCTCTCTCCCTCTCTCTTCCTCTCTACCTCTCCAAATCCCTCTTTACCATTCTCTCTCTCTTTCCCTCTCTGTCCACCTCACTCTCTATCTCTAAATCACTCTTTAGCATTCTCCATCCCTCTCTCTCTCCCTCTCTCTCTCTCTCTCTCTCTCTCTCTCTCTCTCTCTCTCTCTCTCTTTAAGGCTCAATTATGGGCCAATGGTGGCGTGAGTGAGTGAGTGAGAGGAGCATTTTCTCAGTGGCTCGTGCTAATGGCGCAGGAGATGGAGGAGGACGGCCTCTCTGGCAGGAGGGGGACAGGAAATCATTCTTCGCTCTGTGTGTGTGGGTGTGTGAGTGTGTGTGTATGTGTGGGTGTGTGGGTGTGTATCTAGTGTCTGTGTGCTTGGACCATGTGTGTATGTAGTGTCTCTCTGTGTGTGTGTTTGTGTGTATCTAGTGTCTGTCTATGTGCATTGACCGTGTGTGTGTGTGTGTGTGTGTATATGTAGTGAGTGTGTGTCTGTGCGTGTGTGAGTGTGTGTGTTGTGTGTGTATGTGTAGTGTCTGTGTGTGTGTGTGTGTGTGTGTGTGTGTGTGTGTGTGTGTGTGTCTGTGTGTGTGTGTGTGTGTAGTGTCTGTGTGTGTGTGTCTGTGCGCGTGTGTGTGTGTGTGTGTGTGAGTGTGTGCTGGAGTGGGGGTGGGGGTGTGTGTGGCGGGCGGGTGTGCCTGAGGGGACAGGCAGGTGAGCTGCTGGGCAGCACGGATCCACTCCTCACCAATCCAGCCGGATTTATGGGCTGCACTTTAGCAGAGGACTAATAACAGCCTGCCTGAGTGCTGTTGAGAGAGAGAGAGAGAGAGAGAGAGAGAGAGAGAGAGAGAGAGAGAGAGAGAGAGAGAGAGAGAGAGAGAGAGAGAGAGAGAGAGAGAGAGAGAGAGGTAGAGAAAGAGAGAAAGAGAGGGGGATAGAGGGGTAAATAAGGAGAGGGAGATGAGGATGGTTTAGTTGGAGTGTGATCCTGATGGCTCTGCATTGATCCGGTGGGGCTCGCTATCCACTTGCCTAATGGTGAAGAGGACAGCTCCCACGCCCAGGAATTAAAAGCAGGGACTTTCTCCACTCCTCTCGCCTTTTAAAAGTGTGTGTGTGTGTGTGTGTGTGCATATAAAAGACAGAGAGTGTGCGTATGTGTATAAAAGAAAGAAAGAGGTAGTGTGTATGCAAGGGCCGGTCTATGTGTTTGTGTGTGTGTCCATGTGTGTGTGTGTGTGTGTGTGTGTGTGTGTGTGTGTGTGTGTGTGTGTGTGTGTGTGAACTGTATGTGTGTGTGTGCATGTAATGGGAGCAAAGCTTTCATCTTGTCATACAAACAAGACTCAGATATGGTCACAGAGAGACAAGATATACAAGAGATACACACACACATGCACACACATGCACACACACGCACACACACACACACACACACACACACACACACACACACACACACACACACACACACACACAGCACACACACACACACACACACACACACACACACACGCCATCTCCTTCTCTCCCTAATTGCCACTTACACACAGCTCTAATAAAACGAGGGAGCACCCAACCGACCCCTTTCCAGCTAACACCCACGATTTATTATCTTTTGACCTCATCGCCTCGGCTTCATCTGTATGTGGGATTCAGACTCCGACGCTCAAAGTCGTCAGCACGCATCACAAACCGCGTCATGAACACACTCCCAAAATGGATGCAGGGATGGTGAGAACTTTCGTTGGCCTTTTCCCACCCCGAGTGAAGAGAGTGAGATAGAGAGAGAGTGAGTGAGAGAGAGAGAGAGAGAGAGAGAGAGAGAGAGAGAGAGAGAGAGAGAGAGAGAGAGAGACTAATTACGCGTTCGCCCCGCGTTTGGCATTTCTGGCCGGGCACTGACACTCTCCCTGTGTGTGTGTGTGTGTGTGTGTGTGTGTGTGTGTGTGTGTGTGTGTGTAAACATGGGAGATTAGCGAGAAACACATTCCCGTCACTTGCGTTACTGTAGCCTACAGCAGCAGCAGTAGCAGAGAGAGCAGACAGACGGGGCGGATCACCCCACCTCATTTCAATGTTTAAATATTGCCCTTGGCCACCACCACAGCAGCAGCATGTCGGCCCACTCTGTCTTTGGCTCTTGTACTAACAAACCCCCCCCATCACCCCCAACACACACACACACACACACACACACACACACACACACACACACACACACACACACACACACACACACACACACACGCACACACACACACACACACACACACACACACACACACACACACACACACACACACACACACACACACACACACACGCACACACACACACACACACACACACACACACACACACACACACACACACACACACACACACACACAGACACAGACTTTTTCTCTCTCTCTTCATCCTTCAAAGGGCAAAGGGAGCAGGGGATGGAGAGATAGAGAGGGAGAATGTGGGAAAGAAAGAGGGAGGAAGGGAGCAGATGTCAGACCAAGAGAGAGGAGAAGAGAGGAGAAGAGAGGAGAAAAGACAAGAAGAGAAGAGAAGTGTCTCTCATAACCTCCAGTGGGTTTTCTCTTTCTGAACATCTTTCAAACACTCAGACGGAGACGCAGACACAGAAGACAGACAGAGAAGGAGGGAGGAGAGAGGAGAGAAGAGAAGAGAAGAGAGGAGAAGAGGGGAGAGAATAGAGAGAGTAACTGGATGCTAAGCGTAGATGTCTGGACAATGATCCTTCTGACAGGTCCCACGAAATACAATCATGAAGAGGCAATAGGTCAGAGCACTGTACAAGTATAGGGAAGTGTGTGTGTGTGTGTGAGTGTGTGTGCATACACTGGAGCATGTAGGCTGCATGTATGTGTTTGGGAGTGTGTGTGTGTGTGTGTGTGTGTGTGTGTGTGTGTATGAGAGGGCCCCTGTGTTGCTGAAGGGGAAACAGGTGATGTCGCAGCCGTGCGCCTTGCTCTGGTTACACAAGATGGGCTACAGGGCTCGTCGGCCTGACAGCGCTTGTGTGTGTGTGTGTGTGTGTGTGTGTGTGTGTGTGTGTGTGTGTGTGTGTGTGAGTATGTCCCGTCTGTGTCCCACGGTTGCGGACATACGGCACAGGTGTGCCAGACGGACACAGAAACACCTGTGACACCCCCCTTCCACACACACACACACACACACACACACACACACACACACACACACACACACACACACACACACACACACACACACACACACACACACACACACACACACACACGTATATATACAGTTGCCGTCAAAAAAATTCAGGACAGGTGCAGGTTGTAGGTAAGTGAGATGCGTTTTCTATTCTCCTCCGCCGTGACAGACACACACACACACACACACACACACACACCTGTCGCTTCACACACCTGAGGTGACGGGGAGCCGCATCAGAGGCCCTGGGAGAGGTTAACTGCCACAGCCAGGGCCCCATCAGACAAGAGAGAGGGAGGGAGAGAGAGATAGAATGATAGAGAGAGGGAGAGGAAGAGAGAGAGAGATAGAGGGATGGAGAAGAAGAGAGAAGAGAAGAAAAAAAGAGGGAGATAAAGAAGAGCGTGAGAGAAAGAAGGCAGATGGAGAGGAAGAGAGAATGAGGGGAGAGAAAGAGGGAGACGAAGAGGAAGAGAGAGAGTGAGAGAGAGAGATAGAGAAAAAGACATGAAGAGGAAGAGAAATAGAGAAATAAAGAGAAAGAGAGGGAGAGAGAGAAAGAGGCAGATGGAGTGGAAAAGAGAGTGAGTAAGAGAGAGAAAGAGAGATCTAGAAAGAAAGGATTGAAAGGTGTGTTTTCTATGGCGCAGTCTGCTGCTGCTCCCGCCGCTGCCTCTGCCGACACTGCTGCTACTGCTACTGTTACTCAGCCAGCCAGCCAGCGCTGAGCAGAGCAGATTTGGCCCGTACGCATGCATGCACAATTATCAAAGCCATGTCCCCTGCCTCACATGGGGAACCAGAGAGAGAGAGAGAGAGAGAGAGAGAGAGAGAGAGAGAGAGAGAGAGAGAGAGAGAGAGAGAGAGAGAGAGAGAGGTTCAACACTCCTTTATTCAATCAGCTTTTGAGTGTTTAAATGATACAATGCCGACCAGATATACAACACAACACCATCCAATGCATCACACACACGCACACACACACACACACACACACACACACACACACACACACACACACACACACACACACACATACATCTGTGTGTGTGTGGACTAGGGGGGTGGAAGAGAGAGAGAGAGAGAGAGAGAGAGAGAGAGAGAGAGAGAGAGAGAGAGAGAGAGAGAGAGAGAGAGAGAGAGTGTGTTCTAGAGACAGAGTTGGAGAGGAGGACAGGAAAAATGGGGGGGAAAGATAGAAGAACAAGAAAGGCGAGAAAGAGAGTGAGGATGAAAGCAACAAATAAGATGACTAGATGAACAGGATGTTCAATCTTATGTTGAATTCATATGATTATTTACCTTCATGTTTTGATGTTTCCAAAGTTTGTGCACTAAATGCTTTAGCAACACTGTTTTTACTGTATATAGGCGATGAGGCTTCCTGAACCAGGATGAGAGGAAGCAAGGATAGGAAGAGGGAGAAAAAGAGGAAGAGAAAGAGAGGGAGTATGGATGGGATTTGATGAGAAGCGACAGAGGCAGACACACATACAGTGTATTACCTGGTCAGCGAGTGCCACCCAGTGCCACCCAATGCTGCTGGTCTGATCTGGGCATGCCCATTGGCTGTCTAGCTAGCATGCTAAGGCGTAGCCTAGCCTAGCTTAGTGTAGCAGAAGAGAGGATGGCAGAGCAAGCATAGAAAGAGCAAGAAAAAGAGAGAGAGGGGGGGAGGGAGGGAGGAAGGAAGGGATGAGAAAAGACGGAGGCACACATATAACCTGGTCAGCGAGTGCCACCCAGTGCTGTTGGTCTGGTCTGGTCTGGGCATGCCCAGTGGCGTAGCGTAGCCTAGCCTAGCCTAGCTTAGCGTAGCAGAGGAGAGGAGAGGAGAGGAGAGGAGGGCAGAGCTGTCTAGTTGTCTGGTTGTCCTGCCCTCGACCCCTGACTGCTGGCACAACCCCACTCTGGGGCTCAGAGAATCAGCCTCAGCGGAAGAGCACATACACAACACCGGCTCAGAGAGAGAGAGAGAGAGAGAGAGAGAGAGAGAGAGAGAGAGAGAGAGAGAGAGAGTGTGTGTGTGTGTGTGTGTGTGTGTGTGTGTGTGTGTGTCTGTGTGTGTGTGTCACGGATAGAGGGAGAGAAAGTGAGAAATAGATAGAGAGACATAAATTGACAGAAAAGTGCATGTGTGTGTGAGTGTGTGTGTTTGTGTATGTGTGTCTGTGTGTGAGGAAGAGAGAGAGAGAGAGAGAGAGAGAGAGAGAAAGGGAATGTGTGTATGTATGAGTGAGTGAGTGAGTAAGAGTGAGCAAGAGAAAGAGACGGTAAGAGAGCGAATGAGAGTGTAACTGTATGTGTTTGAGACAGAGAGAGAGAGAGAGAGAGAGAGAGAGAGAGAGAGAGAGAGAGAGAGAGAGAGAGAGAGAGAGAGAGAGAGAGAGGAGGAGGAGGAGGAGAGGGAGAAGGAGGGAGGGAGGAGGAGGAGGAGAGGAACAGACAGAGAGTCTGCTCTCTGCTGCCCTAATCCCATTAAACAGGCGGTCGGTGCCAACTGATGGGGTCAGCCAAAGTGCCACATCACTCAAGCCACCTTCTATTGGCTTCCCCCCGCCGGCCGCCCGGCCGACCCGGCCCAGAAGACCCTGCC
>JAODXP020000028.1:2852739-2855239 GCA_027497455.2 Sardinella longiceps
CACACACACACACACACACACACACACACACACACACACACACACACACACACACACACACACACACACAAATGCACACACACACACACACACACACACACACACACACACACACACACACACACACACACACACACACATGGACAAAGACACACAAATGCAAGCACACACACACACACACACACACACACACACACACACACGCTTGTACAATGGATGCAAACCAGTGTCTACATGGTAGCACACACTAGTAAACAGTGTAATTCCTGCCTGAGGTGTGTAGAGTGCAGACAAGGCCAGATAAGGCCCCCTGTGAGAGGCGTCCACCCGCCTGCCTGACCGTACAGACTGCCCTCTCTGGGCACTGGGAGATGAACCTGATCAATTCCAGACGGGAAGCAGTTAAAAAAATATATATATATTATCTGACCTTTGACTATCTAACAAAACAATTCACATTATCAGTCCAGGAGTCTGACCTCAGAACTCTTTTAAATGGGAGGCTATTGATTGTCTGCACCGGCGCAGACAAATATCTCACAGTGCAACTCTGGGACAGTCAACAAACAGCAGGCGAGAGAGAGAGAGAGAGAGAGAGAGAGAGAGAGAGAGAGAGAGAGAGAGAGAGAGAGAGAGAGAGAGAGATGAAGAAAGAGATGAGAGGATGAGGGCACATAGGGGCCACTGTAATTAAACAGACCCTGACCAGGGAGTATAAACCTTCCGCAGACCTGGTGCTTCTGGATAAATTGATTGCCACTGAGCACACTCTGTGTGTGTGTGTGTGTGTGTGTGTGTGTGTGTGTGTGTGTGTGTAGTCCTGTGTGTATATATAATTGTTAAAAGGTAGAAGAGTAACCACATCATTTGTGGATACACAGTCCATTGTTAAGAGAAAGTCCACACCTGAAGGATCTTGAAGGCTGACAGTTGGATTGAATGTAAAGATTTTTTCACCTATAGCGGAGGAATTTATTATTTAGGGAACACTAAATTTTGCCTGACTATTACAACTGAAGTGTGAATCTCTCATAGATCAAATACGTATTTTTCTTTTAACAGTTGTTATTGATTTTCTTCAATGGAAAGAAATGTATTTCTGCATTAGATATACAATGATCGTGACACCCACCTTAGAAAAAACACTCTTTTAAAGATAGTGTACTTCTAGTAGGGTCTTTCAAATTTGATGGTGTCATTTGTGGTGGGGGAACCTATATACAACAACAACAACAACAACAACAACAACATCAACATCAAAAACAACAAAAACAATATAAAGACTCTACAACTACAACTAACTACAACTACAGTCTAAAACTATACCAAACAGTGACTGAAATAAATGATTACCCTAAAATTAACCCAGTAACAAAAACAACCAAGTATGTTACTGTGTTCAATTAGTAAATCAAATTTATTACAAGCGTCTTTAATGCAAAAACTTCTGCAATAGATGGGGACTGAGACTGGACTGACTGTCTGCTTGATCTCTGCTGTACAGCGGTAATGTGGCCAAGGAGCAGAGTAAAAGGGGGGAGGAAGAGAAAAAATACGGTAAAGAGAGGGAAGGAGGGAGGGCAGGAAAAGTCCTGAATTTGGACGGAATCCAAAGTGGCGTACTGCAGGGAGCCATCCTGAGGCCCCTAACATTCATCTAGTCTTTTGCTCTCTAACGTTTTCATTAACACAGAGAGGGGGAGGGACGCAATGAGGGAGGGAGGGAGAGAGAGAGAGAGAGAGAGAGAGAGAGAGAGAGAGAGAGAGAGAGAGAGAGAGAGAGAGAGAGAGAGAGAGAGAGTCAAGACTGGCTAGATAGAGGGGGAGGGAAAGGGTGATCTTGGCAGTAACTTTATGGCATACATTAGACACATTTCAAAAAGCCCTGTACAATAAGGCGTGCTAAATAGAGACACAAAAGACAGAGAGAGAGGGGGAGAGAGAGATAGAGATAAAGAGAGAGAGAGAGACGTGCTGAGATTTCTTTCCCTGTTGGCTCAGCGAGGGAGAAGGAGGGGTGGGGGTTGGGGTGTTGGGACTGTGGGGCAAAAGCCAAACTGAAAGGCAGCTCGGGACAGCTGTAAAGCACACGTCCTGTCCACTCCCGAGCACACACACACACACACACACACACACACACACACACACACACACACGAGCGTTTGCCTTCCAGTTACGCTGCATGGCCATCTGCTGACGAAGCCCGCAGATGACAGAGCAAACAGGATTACGACGACAACGACGACGACAAGGGGGGACAGGGGACGGGTTTGGGCAAAAAAAAAAAAAAAAATACAAAAAAATATGTCAATGACCTGAATGGCCGCTTGCACCATTTCCAGGAAAGACCATAGCAGCGGCTGCTGGGGAAGATAAAGGCTTAAGACACTGATGGGGGGGTGGGGTGGGGTGGGGGGGTCAAGCGCCGCGAAGTCGCAGTAAGCAATAGCTTAGCAGTAATTATGAGAGGAACAGACTGAAGGCGGAGGAGAGGGGAAAG
>JAODXP020000028.1:2865239-2872739 GCA_027497455.2 Sardinella longiceps
AGAGAGAGAGAGAGAGAGAGAGAGAGAGAGAGAGAGGGGTGGGGGAAGACGAGAGTGCTAAAATACGGCAGCTTGCCATGAAATTTGGCAACCAATCCACCCCACCCCCAAACACCACCAACACCCCCCCCTCCTCTCCTCCCCCAATGCATATGCAGTGGTGCTCTGTTTGCCGTAACGAGTAATTCGTTTTTCCGGAGTAACTTGGTAGTTACACTCGGAATGTGATAAAGAGATCCTTCAGGCCAGTTCACATTCACGCGCCGAGACGAGACGAAACGGCTTTAGAAGGGTTTAAAGGTAGTTTGATTAGTGTGAACTCCACTTTTAGGGCGCCGAAAAATCGCTGGCAGGCCAGCATAGGGAAAAAAATAATAATAAAAAAAGAAAGCTTAAATAAATACATAAATAAAAAATTCAGTTCATTCATGTATTCATGTTTTGAAATTCAACAGAACTGACTAAAAGCTACAGATAGCAGTGCACCATGCTCTTCTAATTCATCTGTCTGTTAAATAATAATAATATTAAAAAAAACAGCAAACTATTTCACAGGTCAATAATTTCATGTTTGTTTTAAGACACCAGTGATACTTTGTGATACTGTGATACTGTATGGCTGAAGTAAAAGACATAACTAATTATAAATAATAGCTACAAGCCTGCCGTGTTTTATGGTAAATTAAGTATTATTTGTCCCAAAAAATCAAATAAAGAAAGAAACAAACAACAACAAAACAAACAAAAACAAAATGAATGTCTATACAGAATATTCTGGAACTCAAGTGTCTTCGGTCCACTCCTTGCACATGATATGAAAATAACGTTCTTTGTAAACGACCATTAGCCTCCAATAATAAATTATTTACATGCCAATTCCATGTGCACTTTGTTGTTGTATTTTATTATCACTTTCATACTATCAAACACACTTCCAACATACTTAGCTTTCATGCCTATTCTCAGTCTGTGCTTGCTTGTCAATTTAGGATAATTCCAATAATTATGGAAATACAATAAGCACCTCCATCAAGATATTATGTTTTTTGCCAGTGTTTGCTTGTCTGTCTGTCTGTGTACAAAATAACTTGGAAAGTTATGCACTGATTTGGATGAGCTTTTTATTTTTTTTGTTTTACAAGGAGTGTCTTTGCTCAAGGAAGAACCCATTAAATTTCGGTGGTGACCGGTGATCCAGAATAGCCTTCTGGAATTTATATTGCGTGCCAGTGACCATATAGCCTTGACGTCTACGAATTCTTCTAGTTACCTAGTTAGGAGTTTTCATATTCACCTATTTTCAGCCTGTGCCTGCTTGACACTTGTGGATACAATTCCTGTACAAACTGTTCCAATCTGGTCCAATGAGCTACTGTTCTCCAGACACAAGACAGGCTTGGCGCGTTCACCCAAACGGAGTCGCACGTATTCATTGGTTGACACTCTGACCTCAATGACAGGAAGAGATGAACACACACACACACACACACACACACACACACACACACACACACACACACACACACACACACACACAAAAAAACTTACTGAGCTTTACCTGGCCTTCTGTGTTGCTAAGCAACTACGCTCCCTTTTTAATTCTGATCAAGGGAGGGAGGGATTGAGAGAGAGAATGAGAGAAAGAGAGAGGCCGGAAGTGTAAAAAAAACAAAAAAGACGAGATGAACTCTTTTATCCTCTGTCAGAAACACCAAACACAAACACACAGGTGAACACACACACACACACACAGCACGCACATGCAACCACCTCAGGCGATTGACAGGTCACTTCCAAGTCAACCCCTCCTTCCATATACATTCATACGTGCTGATGCATGTTCAAACACACACACACACACACACACACACACACACACACACACACACACACACACACACACACACACACACTCAAACATACAGCACATGTATTGATTTTGTTTATGGCACATGAAAGGGTTTCACCTTTCTTTTGTTCCTCTCTGCTTATCAAGGGATATGTCTCCCTTTCTCATCCCCTTCACAAACACACACACACACACACACACACACACACACACACACACACACACACACACACACACACGGCCTCAGTCCAGTGATGTGTCTATCAGCCACTCTGATCTGGATGAGAAAGGAGAAATCTCCAATACCCCCCCCTTCTCCTGAGACTCCTATCCTTCTCTGATGGCTGAGGGATGGTATGTGTGTGTGTGTGTGTGTGTGTGTGGTGTGTGTGTTGCTGTGGTCAATACAGCCGCTCTGTGATCAAGTCCCTGCGTTGACACAAGCCGACACCGGGGCGGATAACACACAGGGGGGGAAAACGTGTCGCACTTGGGCAAATCAATAGGGTGTTCGCCGCGTTCTAATGGGCCCGAAGTGTGTGTGTGTGTGTGTGTGTGTGTGTGTGTGTTACTCGAGATGAGGGGAAATAAACAAAGATGACAAAAATCCCTAGTGCTAGCTGTGACGGAATGAGGACTGCAAACAAACACACTCTCTAAGTGATGGAGAGAGAGAGAGAGAGAGAGAGAGAGAGAGAGAGAGAGAGAGAGAGAGAGAGAGAGAGAGAGAGAGAGAGAGAGAGAGAGAGAAGACTTGTATAATAGACCTGGCAAGAGGAGACCTCTCTGGGTTTCCACAGGGCGGCTCGGCTCCAGATCGCGGCTAAGCTACGCTAACCGCTAACCACCGCTTGTCTTTCCCTCAGAGGCTTGAGGCTGACCTCATCCCAAACATCCAGGACGGAGAGACCAGGATCAAAGAGAGGAGGGAAAGAGTGGAGGAGGAGAGCGGGAAAATGAGGGATAGCGAGGGATGACTGCAAAGAGAGAGAGAGAAACACACACACACACACACACACACACACACACACACACACAGTGTGTTTTATATGTTTTACGATTAATCTACTATTGACCTTGATGTACTGATTACCTGTAGAACTGAAAGCTTTGGCAATATGATATGCATTTTGTCATGCCAATAAAGCTCTATTGAATTGAATTGAATTGAATTGAGAGAGAGAGAGAGAGAGAGAGAGAGAGAGAGAGAGAGAGAGAGAGAGAGAGAGAGAGAGAGAGAGGTTGCTAATAAAAAATAAAGACGACACAAAGTCGTCATCCAGTTCTGATGGTGGCGGTGGCGGGCGGCAGTTGTGGGGTTGCAGCAGCAGCAGCGCACGGGCGTCTCTCTCTGTGGGCTAACGCGGGGCAACGTTACATAAATGCGAGCGCCAAGTGGGTCAGAGGCTGCCAGTCAGGCGGTGCTGCGCGGGAGCATCAGCGGCACGGCGCAGCGAGGAGCAGCGCATGGATCAAAGGTGTTTAGGCCCCGATGCAGCAGCTTTTAAAGAGGAATAGAAAATGAAGAGCGTGCCTTCTGATCCTCAGTGAGCCAGCATCAGAGGAGAGAGAGAGAGAGAGAGAGAGAGAGAGAGAGAGAGAGAGAGAGAGAGAGAGAGAGAGTGAGTGAGTGAGTGAGCAAGAGAGTGAGTAAAAGAGAGAATGAGTGATTGAGAGAGAGAGAGAGAAAGAGGCAGAGGGAAAAATTACCAGCCTGATGGAGCCAAAGAAAAAAAAATTCCATGCATGAAACTTTGATTGCCCCCTGCGCGCACACACACACACACACACACACACACACACACACACACACACACACACACACACACACACACAGACAGACAGACAGACAGACAGACAGACAGACAGACAGACAGACAGACAGACAGGCACACACACACACAGACAGACACAGGGAACCATCCCCGGCATCTGGGATTCCCTTTTGACAGAGATGAGGGAATGAAAGCGCTCTGAATAGGGGGATCACGGCGAGAACTTGTACGCTAAAATAATGTAAATATGGATATTGATGACGAGCACTGGGACCAGAGAGAGAGAGGAGATAGAGAGAGAGGGGTGGGGAAAGAAGCACAGGCATTAGAGGAGAAAAAGAGAGAGAGAGATAGAGAGACAGAGAGAGAGGGAATGAGGGAGCTTTCCTTACTAGATTTCCATCAGCAATGCTAAGCTAAGGCGCTGATGGCTGCCAATACTGGTGCTCAAAGGTTTGAGGCCTACGACAGCCTGACCCACAGGAAGAACAGTGACCAAAGGTAGAACAGCAGCTCCTATAAAGGGGAAGCTGATGTGTTGTCAATAAATCAATAAATCAATCAATCAATCAACAGGATATCAGGTGAGAGAACACTCACTATGGCTTCCCAACACTCAGTCAAAAATGAACTTGCACACCATCAGTACAAAAAGTGTAATCCATACCAACACAGTGCTACCTGGTGAAATAAGATAGATACTTTTTGGACCCCGAACTTCATCAGTACAAAGACAGTCCCAACACTCGAGATCATCATCAGGGATGTCAGGAACTGGTCCTCGGTCCTGACCTTGTCCTTGTCAGCATGGCAAATGATCCCTAGCTAACCACCGATGTGACACAAGCTCAGTTGACTGTCCACTGTCTCACCGTCAAACAATACTAAAAGATGAGACACATTATGTGGCATTATTTCAAATTAAAAGTGTCATATTTTCCTCTCTGTTCATCAGCTTTGAACACAAACCTGAAAGAGAAGAGGCAGAAAGAAATACAGAAAAAAACAGAAGAGAGAGAAAGAAAGAAAGAAAGAAAGAAAGAAAGAAAGAAAGAAAGAAAGAAAGAAAGAAAGAGTGGGAACAAACAAACTGACAGTGTCAGCCCTACATCAAAGACAGGAGTGTGTGTGTGTGTGTGTGTGTGTGTGTGTGTGTGTGTGTGTGTGTGTGTGTGTGTGTGTGTGTGTGTGTGTGTCTGGAAACAAAAAGGGGGGAGAGTGTGTTCTCGTTGTTAGCTTAATGAGGGTTAATTGCCAGACCGCTTTCAGATGCCTGTGAAGGATCGGTACACATAATTACAGTTCAGGTACACATTAACTTACTTTTGTTAACCATTAATCACTGTTTACATTCAGGCCCAGCCATTCTGCTTTAGTAATTAATAATCTGAGTGAGCCGCCAGTGATCACTGTGAAAGGGGAAGGAAGGATAGACAGAAAGACAAAGAGAGAGGGAGAGAGAGAAAAAGAGAAAGAGAGGGGGAGGGAGGGAGAGGGAGAGAGAAATTAAAGAGAGAGATATTCACTCCTCGTTCCAGCATTGACACCTCTCTGCATGCCAACAGTGTGACTGGCATCTCGATCGTGGTGGGAGAGAATTGTGTGTGTGTGTGTGTGTGTGTGTGTGTGTGTGTGTGTGTGTGTGTGTGTGTGTGTGTGTGTGTGTGTGTGTGTGTGCGCGCATAAGCCACACACACACACACACACACACACACACACACACTTTTCCATGAAATACCCACACATAGACATGGACACACACACACACACACACACACACACACACACACACAGACACACACACGCCTGTCTCCATGAAATAACCACACACAGACACACACACACACAGTTACACACACACTTGTCTCCATGAAATAACCATACACGCACACACACACACACACACACGCTTGTCTCCATGAAATAACCCCCCACTGGGGCGGCACACATTTGGCTGGTTATCTGTTTCCCCACAAAGGGCTGGGGGGTCAACGCCATCACAGCACCCTCCCCTGGGCATGGGTAAAGAAAGAGAGAGAGAGAGAGAGAGAGAGAGAGAGAGAGAGAGAGAGAGAGAGAGAGAGAGAGAGAGAGAGAGAGAGAGAGAGAGAGAGAGAGGGTGAGAAAGAGGGTGAATGGGTGCTCTGGGCAAACGTTCAGGAGATTTATTCCAGTTTATCTGCGTTGGTGTGTGCCCAGCTGATAGAGGTATGCCCATCTATATGCCAGTCTGACGTGCCCATACCGATGCCAACCCTCGAGATCTGTACCCTCTGGAACCCACACCGCTTAAGAGAGAGAGAGAGAGAGAGAGAGAGAGAGAGAGAGAGAGAGAGAGAGAGAGAGAGAAAAACACTCTTAAAACAACAGCAGCAGCAGCAGAAAAAGAGTCCATCTGTGATGAGTGCACATCTCAAAACAAAACAGCCACTAAAGAAATAACATTAGATCATAAATTACAGCCTCGCACCTGCAAGCCCTCGCCCTCACACACACACACACACACACACACACACTCAAACACACTAGACGCCGACCCTGCTTGGTCAACAGCAAAGTATGATGGTACCAGCATAGCACCAGCTTCACACTCCATTAAGAGTGACACACACACACTCTCACTCATACATGCATACACACACACAAACACACACACACACACACACACACACACACTAGGGCCTGTCCGCACCTCAGCTAGGCCCACTGCTCTGCCAAACAAAATCACTTCCTGTGATCACCCAGATGGTAGCCAGGAGAGCCACGGTAGTGGATGCAGGAAAACACACACACACACACACACACACACACACACACACACACACACACACAATTCCTCCTGATGCGCTTTGCTTCCTGTCCAAATGCCACAAGCCCGCGTTGTAAAAAGCAAGTAAAATGTGAAATCCCTTCTCTCAATGTGACCTCTCTGAGGAGTCAATGGCAGGACAAAAAAGAAAAAGAAAAAGAAAAAGAGAAAGATGAGCAAAAAAGTGAAATTCCTTCTCTGCCTATCAGTTGTGACCTTGCACAGCGAAATCAGTCGCATTGGCATTTTTTTCAAAATTAAGTTATTGCATTCACGTGAAAGGCAAGAAAATAACCTTTCAAATGATACCACTATCGATACTATTGGCCAACAAATGACATAGATAGGAGCGTTCAAAGTGTTACAATGTTGCAAGTCAGAGAAATTGAAAAGCGGAGAAAAACAACGCTGAAGTTTATTAGCTTGTTGCAAGGGAGTAGCTATTTTGAACATAAGGCTATCAGTGAACTCAGCTGAATTAATTCTGCTACTAGTCCAACCAAACCAGTTAAATGATATCAAGCCTACTTATGTAACATGCAACCAAGACAGGAATACCCCTATTTGTGGACTTTACACGAAATACGGATATAACATGGATATAACTTGAAGTTCACCAAGGTAAGAGCCAGTGGATGGTTTGGTATTTTGCTATGAAGTAGGCTAGGCTACGCAACGATGCAATGTGGATGCAGCTGTTAGTATGGGATTTATGGTTGTCATGTCCCTCATCTGAGTGATATCCTTGAAGCAGAAAAATCAGCAGACAGTTAATACTTGGCTTGTGCCGTTTATAGCGCTACCGAACGCTTAACAGGTTATTAAACTTCCAGTTATGCCAACTAGCTGCGCCGACTTTAGAACCAGTCTGACTAGCCAGCTTCCAACTCAGTCAGATTCTCCACCCGACGTTAGCTCCATCTCTAGAGGAATTTTATGGACCCCAACTCAATCTGCAAGTTACTTATAGCCTAGTTTATGAAAATGAAAAAGCCCTTTACATTCAGATAATTATTTTTTCTTATAATCTATAACGATTGTTCACATGCCCTGCTATAGTTTACTGT
>JAODXP020000028.1:2885239-2892739 GCA_027497455.2 Sardinella longiceps
AAAAGTGGACATTGAAATAAACTGTAAAAATGGAGGAACACGAAACGAATGCTGAGGAAACGGCAGTGCAGGGAGAAACTGCAGTTGATGTAACGTTAACGGCAACTGAAGAAGAGACGGCAATTGAAAAGGAAAGGGAGTTGTTTAAATTGATTGGAACCCGTAGAGGCAAACTGGGTGTATTGACACGCAAGAGCAATGAAATAAATGCTTTTGGAAGCTGGTGATACAAAAGATGAAGTCGAAGAACTAATTGGTGACTTTATTCGTTATATGCAAGAGTTTGAAGCGCTGCAAGAAAGCGTGCAATCTTTATTATCTGAAGATGAAAAAGTGCATGACCGTGATTACTGGTATGAACCTAAAATGTCACGATTTAAAGAGTTTATGTCTGGTGTTGAAACTTGGCTGAAAAGCAGTGACGTTGCAGCTGAAGCCGACGAACATGAGAAGGAAACCTCTGTCATGCAAGGTGCCGGTGTCGACTCCATTACACACCTCGACAGCGTTTCACAGGCCGCTGCAAATGCAAAACCTCCCAGTAAAACCTCAAGCCGTAACAGTAGAACATCTGATGCGCTCTCAGAAGCGCGTGTGGTATTGGTAGCGCGATCTCAGTCTGTTGATGAACAGTTTGCGCTCGAAATGGAAGAGTTGCAATTAAAATCTAAAAAGGAAAAATTGCAACTGCAAACTAAAATAGCTGAGGCAGAGGCTAAAATCCAAGCTCTGGCTGAGCATGAGTCTGCGTCTGATACTTCGTCAGCAACATCAACGGAATATATTATTCCCACAACAACGAAAAAACGTCAAACTAAGCAAAGAATATTTCCCGAACGAAGCGACGCAAATAAACCTGAAAATGTCAAAACTGAGATCAAACAACAGCAAAGCTCATTTTCCATCCTACCTAAAATTCCCAATGCAAAAGTGTCAATTAAAGAATCACCGCAAAAATTGCCCTGTTCAGATGACGACACACTCGTTGCTGTAATGCAAAGGCAGAACGAAATCACCGAAATGCTGTTAAAACAACATGCGCTCACGCAGCTCCCGCAACGGCAAATGTCTGTGTTTCATGGGAATCCACTACATTTTAGATCCTTTATCAAATCGTTTGAACAAACAATCGAAAATAAAACTGAAAGCATGCAACAAAGGCTATACTATTTGGAGCAATACACTTCTGGAGAACCTAGAAATCCCGTGCGCAGTTGTTTTCATTTGCCTCCCGAACAAGGTTTCAAAGAAGCGAAATCTCAACTTGAGTGGCATTTTGGCAACAAAATAAAAGTAACATCTGCATTCTTAGACAAAGCTCTAAAATGGCCAGCCATAAGGGCAGAAGATGCAACAGCATTAAGATCGTATGTCATTTTCCTAAAAAGCTGCCATAATACAATGCAGGAAATGGATTATGTATCAGATCTCGAAACACCAACGAACATTAAGATTCTCATCTCCAAATTGCCTTTCAAATTGCGTGATAAATGGAGCCATTGCGTGCAACATTTATGACAAACGCAAACAAAGACCAACTTTTAATGATTTCCTCACTTTTATCGACAAACAATCAAGAGCAATGCTTGATCCAGTCTTTGGAGAAGTTCAAAGCCCACAAGCTAAACCCACAGAAACAAGGCAGAGCAAAGTCTTCATAAAATCCAATAAAGGAAGCAATTTTGCTACAGTTGCATTACCAATGTTATCGTCTGGCCAAGCAAATCTGCAAATGCAAACGAACAAACAACATGCAAATAAAAGTGATTCAAATGCATTCACTAAGCCGTGTCTGTTCTGCAGCAAAAATCCCTCTTTGGATGTGTGTGAAATGTTTCGTGCAAAGCAAAATAAAGAAAAAGTGGAATTCCTAAAGATTAAAGGGATGTGTTTTGGATGCCTGGAAAGAGGACATATGACCAAAAACTGTCAGAAGCGAATGTCATGCATTGTGTGTAAAAAGGAACACCCAACTCTTCTGCACATAGGCCAACAGTCCCAGAGCAATAAGGAGGCTGCAACTTCTGACTCAATTCTGTCATTAGCAACCGGTAGCCACACTGGGGCCGGTAATGTTGACTGTGTTTTATCAATCGTCCCTGTCAAAGTAAAGCATGAAAAAGGAACAAAATGCATTGAAACCTATGCTTTCCTGGATTCTGGGAGCTCAGCAACCTTTTGCACGGAGGAGTTAGCCAGAATGCTTAATGCGCCTGGAAAAAGAACTGAAATCCTATTAAAAACAATGGGTCAAGAAACACCTGTAATAAGCTATCAAACATCTGGCCTGGAGGTGGCAGCTCTAGACAGTGACTCATTCCTCAAACTACCTGATGTTTTCACGCAAAAATCCATCCCAGTGACAAATGACAATATTCCCAAAGTTGCAGACATTCGAAAATTTCCTTATCTTGATGAAGTTGACATTACCCCTATTAATGCTGGAATTGGCCTGCTGATAGGAGTTAATGCTCCAAAAGCCTTAGAACCCTGGAGAATAATCAACAGCATAGGAACTGGACCTTACGCTGTGAAAACTTTACTCGGCTGGGTTATCAATGGCCCACTTGGCTCCATTGGAAACACAAATGATGCCTGTGTTTATGTAAACAGAACGTCAATTGCAAATTTGGAAAATCTGTTGATAAAACAATACAACCATGACTATGGAACAACATTCAAATAAAAAGGATGAATTATCAAAAGAAGACAAGCAGTTTTTGAAAATCATGTCAGATTCTGCTGAACTTAAAAATGGTCATTACCATTTAAAGCTACCTTTTCGCGAAGCCAATGTGAATTTGCCCAACAACAAACAAATGGCTCAACAAAGAGCTCAACACTTGTTGAAAAGATTTGAAAAGGATTCAGTGTTCTTTAATGAATACAAAATGTTTATGGATGAAGTAATGGCAAAAGGCTATGCAGAAGTCATTCCTGAATGTGAACAGCAACCTGAAGATGGCAGGCTGTGGTATTTGCCACATCACGGTGTCTACCACCCACGTAAAAAGAAATTGCGTGTGGTTTTTGATTGCGCTGCTGTGTTTGGTGGCACTTCTTTAAACAAAGAACTTCTTCAAGGCCCTGATTTGACCAATACGCTCCTTGGCGTACTTCTTTGCTTCCGTCAGGGTCCAACAGCCTTCATAACAGACATCGAAGGGATGTTTCACCAGGTGCGTGTAGCAAAGGAAGATGTCAATTTCCTGCGCTTTCTCTGGTGGCCCAATGGGGACATCTCTAAGAACCTGGTTGAGCACAGAATGGTTGTGCATATCTTCGGTGCAGTGTATTCGCCTAGCTGCGCGACATTTGCCTTGCTAAAGACGGCAGATGACAACCAAAATCAATATCCTGCAGAAGTCACAAACACTATTCGCCACAATTTTTATGTCGACGACCTCCTGAAAGCGGTTAATAACACAGAACAAGCTTTGTTTATGTACCAACAGCTTACAGAATTGTGTGCAAAGGGTGGCTTCCATCTTAACAAATGGATCAGTAATGATTGTGCTGTTCTCTCTGCCATTCCTGAAGAAGATAAAGCTAAAAAAGTGGAACCACTGAATTTGGACAAAGAACAATTGCCAACAGAAAGAGCCCTTGGCATGCAATGGGATATGGAAAAATATTGCTTTACATTCAGCATTACCAGCATTAGCATCACTCTTGTTGCAAAACAGATCTTGCAAAGCTTGTGTAAGCTAAAGCTGTCATGGGATGAGAAGATTCCACATGATGTCGCTCAGTCCTGGAAAAGCTGGAGCGACTCTCCTCATCTTCTGGACAGTCTTGGTGTCAGCAGAAGCTTCTTTCCGTCAGACTTTGGGCACATTACATCTGCACAGTTGCACCACTTTTGTGATGCCAGCGAGGTAGGTTATGGCGCCGTTTCTTACCTCCGGCTCACGAGTAGTAAAGGTGAAGTCTGTGTGTCCTTTGCCTTTGGAAAGGCCAGAGAAGCACCCCTTAAATGCACCACCATCCCCAGAATGGAACTGGCGGCAGCCGTCTTAGCTGTACGCCTGGATCAAATGCTTAGAAGAGAGTTACAGTTCACACTGACAGATCCCATCTTCTGGACAGACAGTACAACTGTTCTGCAATACATTGCAAATACAAACAAAAGATTCAAGACTTATGTTGCAAACCGCATCTCTGTCATTCACTCTCTCTCTAAAGTGGAACAATGGAAGCACATCTGCTCCAAAGAGAATCCGGCTGATGCAGCTTCACGTGGCCTATCAACCAAAGCCTTTCTCCAAAGTCAAAATTTAAAGGGCCAGAATTTCTCTTTAATGACATCCAGTGGCCAAACACAGTGGAAAACGTGGACATAATTTCGGATGACGATCCTGAGATAAAACAGGAAATTTCTGTCCATGCCACCACTGTTCAGTCAATGACAGAATCCTGTCCAACCGTCAGGCTGTTGACCTACCTTTCAAATTGGATGAACCTGAAAAGAGCAGTAGCATGGATCCTGAAAATCAAAGACACGCTTAAACAAAAATGTAATGGAAAGACAAACATGCACGCTGACATACTCACCAAAGGAAAGCTAAAAACTGAAAAGAAAGAATCCACTTACCTCTCAGTAAAAGATCTTGAACAAGCTGAAAATGCAATTATCAGTTTTGTGCAAAAGCAACACTTTCCTGAGGAAATATCAAACCTGACTGAGGGAAAAGCCATAAAGAAATCCAGTCACCTATACAGGCTAGATCCAACAATGGTTAATGGCATCTTAAGAGTAGGGGGACGTCTGAGCAAAGCTGCATTGCCAGAAGAGGTGAAACACCCTGCCATTCTGCCAAAGAGTAGCAACATCTCTGAGCTCATTCTTCGCTATGTGCATGAGAAAGTTGGACATAGTGGAAGAAATCATATGCTCTCCTCTCTTCGGCGTCAGTTTTGGATTCCTCATGCCAATGCCTTAGCCAGAAAGATCATCAGGCAGTGCATGACTTGCCGCCGCCTCCATCAAAAGCCTGGAGAACAGAAAATGTCCGACTTGCCGCCTGAAAGACTCGCAGTGGACCTTCCTCCATTCACTCTGGTCGGAATGGACTACTTCGGACCTATTGAGGTCAAAAGAGGCAGGAATACTGTTAAAAGGTATGGAGTTATATTCACATGTCTAACTTGCCGTGCTGTGCATCTTGAAATAGCCCATACTCTTGACACAGATTCATGCATTAATGCAATCAGGAGGTTCATCTGTCGGCGTGGACAAGTCAAAGAAATAAAATCTGATAATGGAACAAACTTCATAAGTGCAAATCGTGAACTGAAACAAGCACTACAAAACCTGGACCAAAACAAAATTCAGAACACTCTCAGACAGGATGGAATCAAATGGACCTTTAATCCACCTCATGGAGCCCATCACGGTGGCGTTTGGGAACGCTTGATACAGTCAATCAAAAGAATTCTCTGCTCAGTTACCAATCAGCAACTACTTGATGACGAAGCTCTCAGTACAGTATTCTGTGAAGTCGAAGCTGTGCTAAACGACCGACCCATAACACCATCCAGTGATGACCCAAATGATCTCGAGGCATTAACACCAAATCACCTTTTGTTGTTAAAGGGCAAGCCTATCCTCCCCCCTGGTCTATTTGACAAACATGAAACTTATGGAAGAAGGCGCTGGAAACAAGTCCAGTACATAAGCGACTTATTCTGGAAAAGATGGGTAAAGGAATACCTCCCCATAATGCAACAGCGCCAAAAGTGGAACAAGCCCCATAGAAGTTTCTCCATAGGAGACTTAGTCCTTTTAGTTGATGAATCAGCCCCTCGTAATTCATGGCCATTAGGGCGCATCATTAGCACTATGGCAGATTCTAAAGGGTTTGTGAGAAAAGTACGGGTAAAGACCCAAACTAATGAATTTGAAAGACCTATCACTAAGTTATGCCTTCTACTTGAAGCTGAATAGGTAATTCTTCGTTATGAAATACTTGGTTATTCCACATTGAAATGAAAAAATGGTTTATTATACCCAAGTGTAAATATTCTTGTTTATAATGTATTATTATGATTATTATGATTATGAATGGACAATGATGATGAATATGATTATGATTGAACTCTTTTGAAATGATAACCTTTTTGCTTGGATCTGGATTAGACCCTTTTTGGTCTGAAGATTTTTTGTTTTTGCAAGCCTTTTTGGATTCATATTCGTGCGCACATATGCATTTACACTCCTACATATATGAATGGACTCTTGCACACACCAAAGGACTTTGAAATTGAAAAAAATGAAAAAAAAAAAAAAGACTTTGAATTTTGATATTGTATGCTTGGACTGTATGCCATTTGATGCTATGCATTATTACTATGTTACAAATGATGTATATGCTTGGCTGATATGTTTTTCGTTTGTTTATGGCTTGGAATGCTTAATGGCTATTTATTATGATTTATAATTTTGTTTTCAAAATTAGGGGCCGGTATGTGATAGCCATTTCTTAGTTTTCTTTTCTTAAATGCATTTCTTATTGGATTAATATCTTTTTGTTTTGGAATATGTTCGTTTTGGTTTAGTTTATGGTTATGAACTACATTTCCCTAATCACCTATGTTGACCCGCCATGTTTGATGTGACGTATGGGGGCAAAGTGAATATGACGTGGGTCACAGGTTCAATCAGGGTGATGGACAATGGGAGCGCGGGTTTCCACACTGTTTTTTACCACTCTCGAGTTTACATATCAGTTGGAACCAGTTTATTCGTTTAGTTTGGATTTGTGGATTATTTAACACCACTTTTCTTTCAAGTTTATGTTTTCATTCATGGACAATAAATTATATTTTTCTACGTAAACCTGAGGTGCATTAATCCCAGCCCCACTCCTCATTCTCCATGCCACATGGAAACCTTGGATTTAAATGGACACCACAGTTTGCATGAGAGAAAGAGAGAGCCTCACCTCTTGTAGCCACTCCAGAATGGACTTGCCGGCCTCCTGATGCCAGACGTTATGGACGGAGTCCGTCATGGCAACCGCACACACTCGATTCTTCACCTCCGCCTCCCGCTGGATCATCTGAGAGAGAGAGAGAGAGAGACACAGAGAGATACATATAAACTTTTTTTTGATGCATTTTATTTTTGAAAATTTTCAGATGACAAAGTACAGGAACAGTTAAGACACAACAGACACATAAGACACAGACACAACGTAGACAGGAACAAGACAACAAATTAACTACAAAAACTGCCAGTCCATGAAAAAAAATATTCTTGTCAATGAGTCAGTCCAAGATAAGATTAAAGTGTTCTTTCAATGACAGGAATAGTCCGTGAAGAAAAAGAACAGATGAGGTCACATAGGCATCACAGAGTCCTAACACTGAGATACATATAAACTTAAAGAAACCCTAATGCAAGTCCGGTTGTGCCATCCAGTAGGCTAAAAACACAAACAAAGCAGTTCTAAAGCACTTGTGCCAATAATCCCCAATGTAGAATTGTGTAGTCGATGG
>JAODXP020000028.1:2905239-2907739 GCA_027497455.2 Sardinella longiceps
TATCACATGCTAAATATAATGTATGTTAGAAACTCCATATCGATCAGAACCTTTTTTTTTTTTTTTTTTTGGCCCCTTCCTGTATCTGTCACACAGGTGACAAGCTATCAGACTCCACATCGAGATTAATTACTACGGTAGCCGCAAAGGGACACACGGAATATGCAGTCGACTAAATAGAACAGATATTTAAGTCCGGGAAAAGCAGAGATGAGAGGAGATTATTATTTCAGGTTCCTCATAAATAGGTCCCTCCTGTTTAATCGATTTTAATATAACATCAACTAGAAAAAAAAAAAAAAAGAAAAAGTTACAATGAGTTCATGAAGTCTGCCAGTTAATCAAAAATTGGAATACAGGAAATTCACATTCATTTCCTCTGCTCTATATTTTTAAAATAGTCATGTCATAATTATTATTTAATTCACATGCGCCTGAATTTGATAAATATGTGAGAAATAAATATATTCCAAGAAAAGACATATTAAAGTATAATATGAATAACAAAGAAGTAATTTAATTATTGTATTAGAAGTGTCTGCTCAGATTATCTATTAAATGAGGATAGCAATGTGAATACCCACACACAAAAGAAGCAAAAACCACACACACACACACACACACACACACACACACACACACACACACACACACACACACACACACACACACACACACACACACACACACACTGCAAAAACACACAGTTCTATGGGGAAAGATATTAAAAAAAACTAGAAAGCTAGAAAACTTTGTGCACTACATTTGAACTTCTCCTACCTCTAAAGAGTTCTGCAGTCTCCCCACCGGTTCCTACACACACACACACACACACACACACACACACACACACACACACACACACACACACACACACACACACACACACACACACATAACGGTAGACAGTACTTAATGTATGGATCTCATAATGCGCGGAATTAATGCATATCACTTTGCAGACTTTCCTGGAGCGGACTAGCGATGGCGGTGGAGTCGGTGAGCGGTGAGCGGCAGCTCCACACACATGAAAGAGAACGAGGAGGCATGTGACACAACGATCGCCAACACCGCTCGAGACTAGGAGACGGGAGACGAGACGACACACAGTCTAAACAACTTTAAAAAACACCATATAACACTAACACAAACACACACACACACACACACACACACACAGAATGTTGTTAAAGACACACAGTCTACAATAAGACATATTTAAAGAGTTGCACACAACGAGTTTGTGTTAATTGGCATCTTTTCTCTACAACACACACACACACACACACACACACACACACACACACACACACACACACCAACCACCCCCCACCTCACCATCTTAAGATAAAACACTCTCGCTAACAATGCGTTTTTACGGACGCTTGTCCATGACTTGTATTGCATTCTTCATGGATAGCACAATGCTCATCACGCAGCCTTCTTAGCAAAGGATATTATTACCGAAGAGAGACCACATCACTCAAAACGCCACGCAGAGACAGCCTTGACACAGCTTCAGAGGGAGAATACACTCTTGAATAAACCCATGGTGACCTCTTCCCAAGACGAGACACACACACACACACACACACACACACACACACACACACACACACACACACACACACACACACACACACACAAACAAGACACACTCCCTCTCCAGTTTGCCACAAATTCTCTTTTTAACTATTAAACTGCTGTCAGCTCTGTCAGGGTATGGTAATTAGGGATTTCAGCAGGAGGCATTTGAAAAGAAGAAAAAAAAACAAAACAAAAAACAGACGGAATAAGAGAAAGAGAGAAAAAGAGAAAGATTTTATTTATTTAGTTCTCTGGCCACAGAAGAGATCCACACAAGCAGAAAGGTAAGCTTGAATGCTGGTGATTATCTTGTCATTGGGGACTCTGTTTATGAGTGTGTGAGAGCGTGTGTGTGTGTGTGTGTGTGTGTGTGTGTGTGTGTGTGTGTGTGTGTGTGTGTTTTAAACAGCAAGTCTAATACAATGGTGCGTGGTGGCTGTGGCTGATTTCTACTGTTGTCTTTGTTCGGTGGTATGTCTGACACCTAACAACAATGAAGACAGAACAACCCCCCCCCCCCCCCCACACACACACACACACACACACACACACAGACACAGACACTCTGCCCACCAGTGACAATTAACACTGCCAATTTATTTCACTTCCCTCCACTTTCATCTCTTATGGAAATCAATAATTCACTATTGTGATAGGAAGTGTGTGTGTGTGTGTGTGTGTGTGTGTGTGTGTGTGTGTGTGTGTGTGTGTGTGTGTGTGTTAAAAAAGGATTCATATGATGCTTCATATGTCGGGAAACTTTGTAAACGTATTCTTATTCGAGAGTATTTGCACCTTATGTGTGAGTGTGTGTGTGTGTGAAAGCACTAACCTCTATCTTACGGGCTCACTGTTGGGTAATGTTAGCAGAAGGTCAAGATCGACATAAGCGCATGGAAAAAAATGTGTATGT
>JAODXP020000028.1:2912739-2922739 GCA_027497455.2 Sardinella longiceps
CGCTAGATCAATGGGCTCGGCTAAGACCTTACAGCTATATCAGCTGCAGCCAGTAAATATGTAATGATGAATCCCCCCAGATTCCACTCAACTCTTAAACTAGCTGCTGCTGCTGCTGCTGCTGCTGCTCGCTCTCTCTCTCTCTCTCTCTCTCTGTCTCGTACATACAGGCTATTCCTCGCTCTTTACCCCTCTGTCTGTCAGTCTGTCTGTCTGTCTGTCTCTCTCTCTGGTGTGTATGCTCTCCCTTGCTCTTTACCTCTTTCTGGCTATCTGTCTGTCTGCATGTCTCTCTCTCTCCATCTATCCATATCTGCCTAGATGGCTCAAAGAAAACGAAAGGAGAGGAGAGGAGAGGGAGGGGGGGGAGAGAGAGAGAGAGAGAGAGAGAGAGAGAGAGAGAGAGAGAGAGAGAGAGAGAGAGAGAGAGAGAGAGAGAGAGAGAGAGAGAGAGAGAGAGAGAGAGAGAGAGAGGGTGAGAAAAAGAAGAGTATACCTCACCTCACCCTGCAACCTTGGAATGATACATTTTTTTCTCTCTCTCTTATTGGGGGGGAAGGGGGGGGAGTTGAAAGGAAGAGAAATAAAAAGATGGAGAGGTGAGTGGTGAATAGGCACTTGAATAAATACTTGTTTGAGATGTGGCCATTTTCAATTACATCTCCATGACAACAATGTTATGTTGTAGAGGCCCTGGAGGGTGCATGACCAAGGGAGGATGAGAGGAGAGGAGAGAGAGAGAGAGAGAGAGAGAGAGAGAGAGAGAGAGAGAGAGAGAGAGAGAGAGAGAGAGAGAGAGAGAGAGAGAGAGAGAGAGGGGGGGGGGGGTTCAGGGAAACCTAGCTCTGGCCCACCAGGGAGTGGACAGCAGTACTATAGATGCTCCCTGAAAAGGCGAACAGTCAAGCTCACAGACCACACAGATGTGCCCCGAGAATTCCCTGAGAGGCCACACACACCAAACACACACATATACACACACCACCACCATCACGGGGGCCACAAACACCACCACACACCCCCACCACTACGGGGGCCACACCACACACACACACACACACACACACACACACACACACACACACACACACACACACCACCACCACCACCACTATGGGGGCCACACACATACACACACACACACACACACACACACTGCCACCGCCACAGGGGCCACACACACCCCCACCACGGGGGCCTGGGCACGGGATGAAACGCGCCAGCTAGCCAGCCAGCTCTCGGCTCGTAGTGAAAACAAAGAACCCGCGCCGACTATGCAGAACAACGCAGCGCCTGCCTGCCTGCCTGCCTGCCCTCAAACACCAGCAACATCTCCGACCCCCCACCCTTTCCTCAGCTGGCTGTGAAACCACGCCGTCTCCACACAAAAGCTCACGGCACTCCAGAGAGCATTCTAGAATATCATTCCATTCCACACTAAAGCTCCCTTGCACACTGCGTGACTCAGACTGCCTGTTACTTAGTACATACTTTCTACATATTGTATACATCAGAACGACACAGCCAGCAGCACATAATATCATGCATATAACATAATCTATATACATTATATATGTATACAGATTATACATACATTATATATTATGTCATATATATAGGAAATCGAGTAATGAAGATGCTTAATACATACATGTATAATATCATATACATTATCATATACCATAGGTATGTTTTATAGATTAAAAGATGAGGTGCAAAGTGGCCGGTGGTGCAAACATGCATATCTCCGTGTCGCATTTATAGTAATGCAGGCACATATTACAATATGCATTGAAATGCAAATCATATGAACTACCCCCCATATATACCAAGCACAGATGCACACAAATGCATGACAGCTCTCTCTCTCTCTCTCTCTACACACACACACACACACACACACACACACACACACACACACACAGAGAAAAAGAGAGAGGGAGACACAGACACACGTGCAAGCATACACACACACACACACACACACACACACACACACACACACACACACAAGCATATAGTACACATATACACACTGAAAGAAATTTTCACAACATCAAAGAGCACTCTGCTTTGTTGAAACACATAAATGTGGAATCTCACACACACACACACACACACACACACACACACACACACACACACACACACACATACTCCAAACCACCTGGCTAAATTGAGGCATCACTTATCACCCATCACATGCGAGGAGAAAGGCCCACTCCAAACACAGCGTCCATCCTATGGCTTAACAACACAGGCAAAACAACTGCATTGAAAACAAACACGGACTATGATTACAGTATACTCGAGCATGTGTTAGCCTCTCTACAACTCCTGGTGAGCTTCGCTTTCCGCTACACTTCCCATACTAGCGTCTAATTACTATGATTACTATAGTTTTTTACATTTTTTTATTTATTTATTTTTTGTAAGAGCTTTACGCTAAACTTTAGCGTGCGCTAGCCTCTACCCTGCTAGCCACTAGCCAGTATGAAAGGCACAGACCAAAAGAAAAAAAAGGCATAGAGAGAAAGAGTCCATAAACTTTAGTGTATATTAGCCTCTACCCTGCTAGCCACTAACCATTATAATTAAAGAGCATAGACCAAAATGAAAAAGGCATAGATGGGGAGAAAGAGTCCATAAACTTTACTGTGTGACAGCCTGTACCCTGCTAGCCACTAGCCGTTACAACTAAACATCACAGATCAAAATGAAAAAGGCATGAAGGCATGATGAAGACAGAGCCCCTAAACTTTAGCATGTGTTACTGTGTGTTCAGACCGAAAACGATTCCGGCGACACTGACAACGGAAGTAATTGACTTAGTATGGAGATGCACAATTTCGGCGACAAAAGCGGCAGGTGTATTGGGCGACGAAACTTGGGCGACCTGGGCGATAAAATAATGTTAACGTTATGTAATGAGCTATGATGCGGTTCGGAGACAACCAATCAGAATGCCGATTTACCGGTGAGACTTCTGTATAGAAGCAGGATCGAACGTTTGAATGCTACTGTCATGGACAACTTTGCCATTTAGCTTGCTGTGCTCAAGCGGTGTTTCTTGGGAGTCTTGGCAACTCTTGGCAATTTATCGCTCTCAGTCTGAACGCACAGTTAGCTTAGTTTCATTTGTCCCCGGTTTCATTCCCCCCCTGCTCCCCCAACAAACAAGCTTTCATTTTCTTACTCTCTCGTACTGATGGCATAGGAGGAATGGCATCAAATTATTTAGCCTAAGACTACAATCAGCTCTCAGTGTGTGTGTGTGTGTGTGTGTGTGTGTGTACTAGCAAGCGAGTGAATGTGCTCTCTGAAGGGCACTGGTGGACCATGGTCACTTTGTGAAGATTACTATATTATGTGTGTATGTGTGTGTGTGTGTGTGTGTGTGTGTGTGTGTGTACTAGCAAGCGTGTGAACTGTCTTACGGGCACAGGTGGACCATGGTCACTGTGTGAAGATTACTATATTATGTGTGTGTGTGTGTGTGTGTGTGTGTGTGTGTGTGTGTGTGTGTGTGTGTGTGTGCGTGTGTACTAGCAAGCGGGTGAGCTGTCTTACGGGCACAGGTAGACCATGGTGACTGCGTGAAGATTACTATATTGTGTATGTGTGTGTGTGTGTGTGTGTGTGTGTGTGTGTGTACTAGCAAGCGTGTGAGCTGTCGTACGGGCACAGGTAGACCATGGTCACTGCGTGAAAATTACTATATTATGTGTGTGTGTGTGTGTGTGTGTGTGTGTGTGTACTAGCGAGCGAGTGTGCTCTCTCACGGGCACAGGTAGACCATGGTCACTGCGTGAACATTACTATATTATGTGTGTGTGTGTGTGTGTGTGTGTGTGTGTGTGTGTGTGTGTGTGTGTGTGTGTGTGTGTGTACTAGCTCTCTCACGGGCACAGGTAGACCATGGTCACTGCGTGGAGATTACTTTCTAATTAAGCTCAAAATAGATCCACAGCTCCTCGGCTTGGGGCGTGGGAGGCTGCTGGGTAGACATAATGCACCTTGACGGCAAATTGATAGCAATTAAAAACAGACATGCGCACACACACATGCACACACACATACACAGACACACATACACACACATGCAGACATGCACACACGCACACACAATCTGCCTGGAGTACAATGAAAATAACTGAGGAAATTCAATGTTTTAAAAATAACATCTTTCAGAACTATATGAGCAAATAAACATATTATTTATGAACTTCAATCCACCATAGCAACTGAAAAATAACAATAATAAAGTAATAAATAATTTGAAAATACTAATAAATGCTGAAGATATATCCTTAGGACATTGACAGAGGAAGTCTGATAAATGCTGGTTAAAAAACAATGAAAATATTAAATGAATGAAGTTATTCACATATGAAAGTAAATTACTGAGTTGAGGAAGATATCATGATTATGAGACACGAATATACAGCAACAGGTTTAAGAAAAAAAAAAAAAAAAAAAAAGAAACTGTAAATTTGACATTTGGTGCAAAAAAACAATAATTAATCCTTGAGAAAAGTGTAGTGTGTGTGTGTGTGTGTGTGTGTGTGTGTGTGTGTGTGTGTGTGTGTGTGTATCTGTAATTCTGAGACAGACAGACAGCAGAAACAGCAGCGAGAGATGCTTACAGTAATTACTGATGATTCTCCAGGGTAAGAGAGAAGAACAGGGAGAGGAGAAATAGAGGAAATAGTAGAGACGAAAAGAGAGAAAGAAGCGACAGAGTGAGAGGGAGAGAGAAAGAGAGGAGAGTGAGAGCAGTGCGAGTGAATTTGTGTAAAGACCATTCATACATAGTGCTATCACACTCCCATCCATCCATCCATCCATCCAGCCAAACAACCAAGCAACCAACAAACCAGGCAAGACCCCGAGTGCTGTCTGCCTTATTGAGCCATGGGAGTGAGAGACCTTGGGCCTGGGAGTGCGTGTGGAGACCAGCTGTATACATGGGCCTCCTTCACAACTCAACAGCAAATCAATTCGAATCAAATGTAATCTGGAGCGTCTGCAATTGAGAAAACAACAATGCATAGGAGGGAAAAAAAACACACACACACTTGAGCCTCACATCGTGCGGCCTTGAAGTTCTATTCAGGGATAGGGAATTCAATGGCGCACACACACACATGCACACACGCACGCACGCACACACACACACACACACACACACACACACACACACACACACACACACACACACACACACACACACACACACACACACACACACACACACACACACACAGGGGTTGTACGTAATACTAGAGTCGTAATAGCAAACTTGAAGCCTCTTTTTTAACTCAATACATATTAATGGCTATTACATACAATAAACACATGATCAGGCATACAAAGCCACTCTCACACCCACCGCCTGCGCAACACAAAACCGCATGAGCGCTGAAAAGGCAGCCGTCCTGCTGTGCGGACTGGCAGGCGCGGGTTTTGTTGTGCTGCTTTTGTGCCACTTTAAATAAGAAATGTATAAAAAGAAAACAGAAACAGGGGATGGCTGAAGGGGGAGGGGTGCTTGCGTCTGCACCATAGAAGCCACTAGCTTCAGTGGCCTGCAACATCACCACTAAAGGCCTCCACACACCAGTTACGATTAGCCAAGAAATCTACAAGTACACTTGCAGTAGCAAATTGATTTGCTCAGCGAGTGCGTCTAGCCATGAGCCACAGGTTGTATTCAGACATCGGTGGTGTTTAACCAATCTCAACAATCTAGGTTGTGTTCTGACCTCGGCGGTGTTTAACCAATCACAACAATCTAGGTTGTGTTCAGTTGTGTTCGGTGGTGTTTAACCAATCACAACGCTCTAGGTTGTGTTCAGATGTCGTGGTGTTTAGCCAATCACAACGCTCTATGTCGACAGGGAGTCATTGGAGGGGCTTAGCGCTGTATGAATCGGCTTTGTTTGTTGTTCTGATTGGTTATATCATGGATGTTAATGAATTGCTCTGACAAGATGGACTTCCATTTTAATTAACAGGCGGTGGCAACAGAGTTTGTTGCAGGTGTTCAGGGTTACATTGAAAACAATGGAATAGAATGTTGGAAGCGGAGTGCCCCACATTTTGTCGGAACTCTTAACCCTGACACACACACACACACACACACACACACATACGTACACACACGCACACACACACACGCACACGCACACGCACACACACGTACATATATACTATCGTGTATCTTTAGGGCATTCAATGTGGGCACTCACTCACTTTAGAAGGACCAAAAAACAAAAAAGAAACCCGCACATGCACTCTGGCTGACATATCAGCTGAGCTTTGGTAACGAGAACACACCACACACACAACCCCTTCAGACCAAAAAGATAAAATAAAAGCATAAAACATGCCCTGTCAGTGAACTCCAAAAGTGCCTCCACACCAAACATGTTGCTTGCATAAACAATCCCGAAAAGAGAGCTATAACTTCCCGACCCAACAAGCCGGAGAGACGGAGCCAAACAAGCAGTTTTCCCTCTCCATAAACTCGGAGACAGGAAAAACGCAGCGGCTCATCCAACCCACATGATGAGTGGATGGGCCTGGAGCTAAGCACCACAAGCTAGCCAGAGGGGCATTCCATGGCAGCCAAGGGACTCCCACTTCAAATTACACACACTTGCCAAAGTTCAAGTTTTAAAGTTATACTTGACTGACATTTAGCTGCTGAATTTTCGCCCAAAACGACGCAGACTTGGTTTGGGAGTCGAACCCGATAGGGCGACCCGATAGTCAGACTGTGGCATAGGCGGAAAAAAAAAAAAAAAAAAATGCTTAGACATGTTCTTTATTGGATTGCTAGTGGAGAAATGATTGCTCGCTACAACACACCGCACCACTACCAGATTTGCTTTGGATTTGTGTCAGATTCAGAAATCATGATGATGTTCAGAAGCGCAAAAACAATTTGAAGTGATGTACTGGAAGGCTGTGATTCTGTGTAAACCTACAACTCCATCATTGAGGTGAGTGTGTGTGTGTGTGTGTGTGTGAGTGTGTGTGTGTGTGTGTGTGTGTGTGTGTGTGTGTGTGTGTGTGTGTGTGTGTGTGTGTGTGTGTGTGTGTGTGTGTGAGTGTGTGTGTGTGTGTGTGTGTGTGTGTGTGTGTGTGTGTGTGTGTGTGTGTGTGTGTGTGTGTGTGTGTGTGTGTGTGTGTGTGTGTGTGTGTGTGTGTTGTGTATGTGTGTGAGGGCATATCTGAATACTGCCCAGCTCAAACCAGTACCCAACATGAAATATAAAAAGGCTAGAAGTTCAGAGGAGAGTTGAGAGGAGTTGAAGCGTGAAAATCAAAATCCACTTTCTCTAAATAAAACATACTGAGTTTGCCCAGCTGTAAAGTAAGTAATAAATGGTTAGGCTATCCTACCTGCCTAAGAATGAAGGTTTTATTTGCACTTTGGATGGAATGCAATTAAACCATAAACACACCTTCAAATGCGAGGAAATGTCTAACAAATTTTCAATGTGACAATGTGACAGTGCTCTACAATGTACTATGTCAATGTGTGTGTGTGTGTGTGTTTGTGTACAAACAATAAGCAACTGATTTCTTGAGTTTTATCAGTTTGGGTTTTATTTTTTTGTCAAAAGTTACAAGTCAACTCACAAATATCCCGGCTGTTAAGAGCGCCAGCATTTCCAGTATGTGAGTCCAAAACCTGGCCAGCATGGAGTCTCTCTCTCTCTCTCTCTCTCTCTCTCTCTCTCTCTCTCTCTATGTGAGTGTGTGTGTGTGTGTGAGTGTGTGTATGGAATGATTCATGGTTACTTCCAACTGCTCTATCCTTGTGATGGGGCTTGGACCTGCTTATTTCTGCTAAAATAGGCTGATGGAACAAGTTAGGGTCAACCATTGGGAGACAAACAGAGAGACTGGGCAGAAAATCTGTGCATTTAGATGTGCTCCCTAAAGGCCACATACTCTCTCAATTTCTCTCTTCTCCTTCTCTCTCTCACACACACACACACACACACACACACACACACACACACACACACACACACACACACACACACACACACACACACACACACACACACACACACACACACACACACACACACACACACACACACACACACACACTGCATGTACGAGGTTGCCCAGTATACAGAAGTATCAGCAGCAGCAGCAGCAGTTCCTTGAAGTGAAGGTCTGGCGTTGGCTCCCACACGCTTGTGTGTTGGGAGACAGATGCATTGTTACGTAAGCCCTTATATAAGGGCTGACCCCGTCTCTCTCTCTCACAACCAGACTGCTCCCTCGCTCTCCCACCCTCTAACACTACGGCTCTATCCATCCATCCTTCCTTCCTTCTCTCTCTCTAGCGCGCTCTCTCTCTCTCTCGGTCTTTCTCTGTAATGGTGCCAAAGTTGGGGGCAGTGAGGGAACGAGGGCACAATAAGTTGCCCACCATCATCCCACCAGGGTCCCACAGGACGGAGAGAGAGAGAGAGAGAGAGAGAGAGAGAGAGAGAGAGAGAGAGAGAGAGAGAGAGAGAGAGAGAGAGAGAGAGAGAGAGAGAGAGGTGGGTGTGAAGTGCACTGTTCTCACAGACGGATACGGATGTATAGAGATGACTACTGTCCAGAAGTTTGCTTCTTTTTCGTCTTCTCCTCTCCTAATGTGCCCTTCGAATTGCATCAGGAAATAAAATACATCAAGAGGGACGTGGAAATGCCCCTGAGCGAGAAATAGAGTGTGTGTGTGTGTGTGTGTGTGTGTGTGTGTGTGTGTGTGTGTGTGTGTGTGTGTGTGTGTGTGTGTGTGTGTGTGTTGCTGCGGCTGGTCAATGGATGGTGTGTCACTGGCCTGAGTGTGAAAAAAATCAAACAAAGCTCAAGCAGACAGACACCTTGCCTGTAACATGATCACATTTACTCTCCTTTACACAAACACACACACACACACTCATCAACAGATCCACGCACACAAATCTGAACCTTGTTTTTCCCACACCAAAACCTGTGGGATGTTTGTTCATGAGGGTGAAAGAGAAAGAGAGAGAGAGAGAGAGAGAGATAGATAGAGAGAGAGAGAGATAGATAGAGAGAGAGAGAGAGAGAGAGATACCAAGGAAATGAGTGACAGCAGTTGTCAGAAGATTGAAGAACCAAGAGAAAGAGAGAGATAGAGAAACAGAAAGAGAGAGAGAGAGAGAGAGATAGAGAAACAGAAAGAGAGAGAGAGAGAGAGAGAGAGAGAGAGAGGAAGGAAGAAAGAAGGAAAAAAAAGGCCAGCGTTCACTCGCTCCGACATAAAGCCATCCTCCCCTGCAGCAATTCTCTCTTATTCAAAGGCCGTTAGCTGGTCTTTGATGTGACTATAATTAGTCCATACACTCTATGAAGTGTTCTAAAAGAAATAAAAATTGCAATGAAACAGCCGAGCGCCCCGTGCGCGGGGGGCTACATGGTAGCAGAGACTGCAGAGGAGCACGAGGCAGCGGAGAGGAGAGGAGAGGAGCGGAGAGGAGAGAAATTAATCGGGGGCGGCTTTTGATGTGCCTGATCAGAAACGTGTTTATTAACTGCAAAGGGCCGGCGGTAATTAACCCGCCGACAGCATGTTTTTTCTGTGGGTCTTCTTATGTGTCAAACGGTCCATCCCCGTGATGCAAGCCCCCACACCCCCCCTCTCTCCTTCCCTCCCTCTCTCCCTCCCTCCTCTATCACCATCTCTCTCTCTCTCTCTCTCTCTCTCTCTCTCTCTCTCTCTCTCTCTTCCTCTCCCTCCCTCCCTCCCTCCCTGCATCCTTTCGTTCGTCTCCCTCATCCTCCCATTTTTCCCTGAGGACCATTTTCTCTTCAATTAGGTAGAGGACTGCAATCCCCCGCACCCCCCCTACACACACACACACACACACACACACACACACACACACACACAAACACACACCACTAACACCACTGCACTTGTTCAGCTGGTGCTGGAGAAAAGGCTGTTGTAGGAGAG
>JAODXP020000028.1:2945239-2947739 GCA_027497455.2 Sardinella longiceps
CAGGGGGCAAGAAATCTACAGAGACCAGGGAGTGTGTGTGTGTGTGTGTGTGTGTGTGTGTGTGTGTGTGTGTGTGTGTGTGTGTGTGTGTGTGTGAGTATGTGTGTGTGCATCAGATGCAGTTGACACAGAGTCCAGTTGTAGACAGAGACATTAGGGTATTAGCACTATTGAGCCCCAATTAGCTCACTGTACCTGTGTGTGTGTGTGTGTGTGTGTGTGTGTGTGTGTGTGTGTGTGTGTGTGTGTGTGTGTGTGTGTGTGTAAATGTGTTAGAGTTTTAGCACTATGTCCTTGCTGTGTGTCAGTCAGAGACCTGGTCACACACGATCAGTAATCAATGTCCCCAATCACTTAAGTGCGCTTAAGCGTAAAGTAAACACATAACAAACCAATCATCAATTTGAGCGTTTTTCACAGTGTGCAGTGTGACTTTTTTCAGAGATTTGCAAGGATTCTCTACGCCAAAAAAGCTTGTAAAATGCTCCAAAAAACCCAATTCCCACCCCTTAAGCATGTCTTGGCAAGACAGTGCCCCAAAAAAGTGAATTTGAGTTAAACTGCACCAGGCTAAAAGATACATATCTAATCATAACACTTTCAACACACACACACACACACACACACACACACACACACACACACACACACACACACACACACACACACACACACACACACAGACACAAAAAGGCAATGTAGTATTAACCGCCAATGAGATCCCGCTACTCGTAACAACACCTTAACTTTGATCCATTTCACACTTCATAGGCTCTGAAACCATGAGCCCGTCAACACGCTCGAGTGTGAGTTTCTAAGTGTGTGTGTGTATGTGTGTGTGTGTGTGTGTGTGTGTGTGAGTGTGTGTGTGTGTGACAGGGTGCCTTTAAAAATTCCTCCCAAACTGTGGCGGGGAGTGACATCCTGTCTTGTGTGGCCGGCGGCCGCGCTGCTGATTTTAATAAGTGCCAAAGCCGCCACTTCCTCCTCAAGCAGCAGCCGCCGCCGCCGCCGCCACCACCGCACCAACACATCTCTCTCTCTCTCTCTCTCTCTCTCTCTCTCTCCATCCTTCTTTCACTCTCTCCCTCTCTTTCTTAGCCTCCTCAATCAGCCGCTACCGCACACCAACACATCTCTCTCCTTTTCCATATCTCTCTCTCCCTCCCTCTCTCTCTCCTTTACCATCTCTATCTCTCTCATTCCACCCCTTTTTCACCCTCTCTCTCTCTCTCTCTTAGCGGACAGGCAGGCTGACAGTGGAGCGGGTGTGTTGACAACAGCAAAATGCTACTTTCACACGTCCTGCGATTAGAAAAATGATTCCTTTTTCTCACTATCTCTCTCACTCTCTCGCTCACTCACTCCTGCTTACACCTTCTCATGGCTAGCCAGCCGCAGTTAGCCAGTCATCCACCCAGTCAGCCTTGCAAACAAGCCATCCAGTCTGCCAGCCAGCCAGCCAGCCAGCCGTCAGAGCTGCCTCCTCCTCACTTTGGACTTTACTTTTTCAGTTCACTTTTTTTTTCTTTCCCCTCTTCCTCCTTCTCCTCTTCTTCATCCTTTTTTTTTCTTTTTCACTTAACTCTTTTTCCCTTTCTCCTCCTCTTCCTCCTCCTCTTCTACATTCTCTCTCCCTTTTTCTCTCTCTCTCTTTTTTTTTTTTTTTTAACGAAGGGAAAACATCCAGGAGCTTCAGCGAGCCTAATGACATCAGAGAAGAGAGGCAGCTCGAACTGAGCATAAACAAATCCGTATGTAAATAAGACGTTTCGCCGTTTGTTTTTCTCTCTCTCTCTCTGTGTGACAGGTAACAACTCAGTGATGGAATGGAGGAAAGAAAAAAAAGAGAGGGAGAGAGAGAGGGAGGGAGAGAGGGAGGGAGAGAAAGAGAAAAAAAATATGTTGGCAGGTGACATTTGCTTGAGTTAATTTGTTAGTGAAAAATCAAGAAAAATAAACAGTATTTAATTTTATTTGTCTTATTAGTAATGAGACACAATCAATTAAAAATGTGATTGCAATATGTCATTATGATATTACCAGCACACATCTGCAGATATGATGAGCAGTTTCAATCAGGCTAATTAAAGCATAATATTTTTATTACTCAGAATAGATTCATAATGAACTAAACAAAAAAAAAAACTTCTACAACATCAAACATACTTAAATGTTAGCAATTGATAAAGTATTACAATAGAATATAAAATGTTTGGTTTACAAATAAAGCGAAAACAAAAAAAAAATGGATTTTGTGGTAATGTATGTACACTACGTTGAGTTCTCTGAACATACAGTACTTGTGTGGTACTATGTGCTAGTCTATCAATATGCAGGATGAGTTGAGTCTGTGTAGTAGTACACTGGTTTATGTGTGCAGATGTGAGTGCGGGGTTGTGTGTGTGCGCGTGCACGTGTGTGTGTGTGTGTGTGTGTGTGTGTGTGTGTGTGTGTGTGTGTGTGTGTGTGTGTGTATGTGTGTCTGTCTTTTTGGATG
>JAODXP020000028.1:2975239-2977739 GCA_027497455.2 Sardinella longiceps
GAAAACACTTAATTGGCAGATATATAAAAGTTAATGAGAGAAGCACTATTCTGCCGCTGCAAAACCTCTCTCTTGCCTCTACTGCCACATTCATAATTACGTCTCAAGGTTAACCTTTCCTTAACAAATTTGACCTCTGGTACAGTTAACACTGACAGCAGACCTTTCTTTAGTCACAGTATACATTTATATTAGCTAAGGCTTTAAAGATATTATATTTCTCAACTTAAAGGGTTTATATTTTTTTTTTTTGAATGCCGTCAAGGTCTGGCAGTCAAGGGCAGTGGCAAAAGAATAGCAAATAGAAAAAAAAGAAGAAAAAAAAAAGAAAAAGAAATTTATGCCAAAAGGCTGGCGCTTAACCCTAAGTTGTTCTACATGAGACTGGCCCCTAAGTGTCTACTGAATGTATAAAATCCTGTGCAAGGAGTTCAAACAAGTGCAGACCACAGGAATCCTATGATAAGAAGAGTGGGTTAGTGGGCTATATGGATGCCATGATGTAGTATTGGGGTACACTAGAGGTCCATGATGGAGCATTGGGGTACACTAAAGGTCCATGATGGAGTATTGGGGTACACTAGAAGGCCATAATGGGAGTATTAGGGTACAGGGGAAGCCCATGGTGAGAGTATCGGGGTACACTGAATCAACCCTGTTTAGGAGCCCACAGCTGGAATCTCATTCTGGGTGAGAATCCTTTGCTCAGAGCTAGGAGCACCTGGTTTGCGTGGGGGTAGGTGGGGGGTTGGGGATGTGTGTGTGTGTGTGTGTGTGGGGTGGGGGGTCCCAAATGCTGTAATGGGTTTGCTGGGAAGTCTGTGTGTAAACACAGAAAAAAAATGGGGTGTGTTGTAGGGAACAAACACGGCAGGATAGCGATGTGCAACAAACTTGAGCGTGGGAGAGACAAAGCGGAGGGGGTCTTCACAGAGAAGACGGTGGCGGCGGGCTTGTCAAGCGCTACACAACACACCGTGCTATGGATACAACAACAACAATAACAACAACAAAGTATAGTACACTGCACACACACACACACACACACACACACAGAAAACACAGTTCAACACGACACAACTTTGGCAAATCCCTGCAATTCGGGACGCCTGACAGACAGACATGCCGTGAGGTTTTTTGGAGAGACACTGGCAGCCCCTCAGCAAGCAAAGAGAGGGGAGTGTGTGTGTGTGTGTTGGGGGAGGGTATATAACGTTTCACCATCTCAGAGCACTGGATGAATGATAAGTATGGCAGTGTATCAGCCTGAAGACATTGACAGGAGAGAGAGAGAGAGAGAGAGAGAGAGAGAGAGAGAGAGAGAGAGAGAGAGAGAGAGAGAGAGAGAGAGAGAGAGAACAGACTAAAAGGACAAAAGACAGAGTGAGCGTGATTAGTGTTCATCAGACTAAGGGGTATTAGGGGAGATTGAGCCTGGTGTCCCCGATCAACAGGAGGATGAAATTAAAATATGATCAGTCCGATATAACCAATCCGCTCATCAGGCAGGCAAATGACAGTCGTGCCGACTCCCCTGAGCTCTCTCCCATGATAAACCCCAAGACTTTACATGCACACTAATGTGGAGATCACTGGCTGGATCCATGACAAGACATCCTATCTTCTTTCTTCTTTTTCTTTTTTGTACTTCTTCTTCAGCTTGTTATGGTTCGGTTGTCTCTTCTTCTTCTTCTTCTTCTTCTTCTTCTTCTTCTTCTTCTTCTTCTTCTTCCTTTGTTTCTTCATGTTGTTATTCTTCATCTGCTGCTGTTTGTTATGGTTCCGTCTTCTTTTTCTTCTTCTGGTTCCGTCTTCTTCTTCTTCTTCTTCTTCTTCTTCTTCTTCTTCTGTTTGTTATGGTTCCATCTTCTGTTTCTTCTTCTTCTTAATCTGCTGCTGTTTGTCATGGTTCCGTCTTCTTCTTCTTCTTTTTCTTCTTCTTCTTCTTCTTCTTCTGTTTGTAATGGTTCTGTCGCCTGTGCCTGGCTGGCAAACCTTTCCTCTACCATGCCAGTTTTTCAGAAAGTTGTTGAGAGAAGAAACAAGTTCATAAATGAATCATCCTCCAATCATAGCCCCTTGATCCAACAGATGCAAAGTTGAATCACTGTGCTGTAGTCTTCCTGCTCTTGCCAACCACCTACCTGCCTTATGTGTGCTTCTTTTAAAAAGTGCATTAAACACTTTCACTTCACACTTTGAAAAACTTCAGATTTCAACAGAAGTATTTCTTCGTAAACTTCATGAACATAAATTATTATGCAAGAAAAAAAAAAAAAACTGTCACCTGCTCTGTGGAAACTACATCAGCACCCATACACCATTTGGGACACACACACACACACACACACACACACACACACACACACACACACACACACACACACACACACACAACCAAGCAGACACACACATGGGTGCATCAAGGCAACCAAGAGGGCTGATATCACACTCTTAGAGGACCTGAGCAATGAGGTCAAATGTTTATATACCAGCTTTA
>JAODXP020000028.1:2987739-2990239 GCA_027497455.2 Sardinella longiceps
AGAGACACACAGACAGACACAAAGAAGACAGACACTCTCTGAGGACTGGCAGGTTGTGAGAAGCGGGACACTGAGACTGAGACACAGACTGAGACACACACAGACTGAGACACAGACACAGACTGAGTCACACACAGACACAGACTGAGACACAGACTGAGACACACACAGACTGAGACACAGACACAGACTGAGACACAGACACAGACTGAGACACAGACACAGACTGAGACACAGACAGAGACAGAGACACAGACACAGACACAGAGCATCAAAGACACACAGGTAATCAGCATGAGTCTTGCGTTTTTGTCCCTGCTGAGTCTTAAAGATCCTCACACACTCACTCAGGCATCTTCTGGAGGCCACCATGCTTCTACAGCATGACTGGATAACCTGAATGGAAGACCCTTAGGAACCGTTCACACTGACGCATTTTTTTCACTTCTAGGCGATCGAATTCAATTGTTTTCCTATGGAACAATGTGACTTGACCATCGAAAGCAACAAAAAAACACAAGCGCTCAAAGTTGAAAATAGTTTAACTTTTGAGGTCCCAATATCATAACATATATACTATACAAAGGCTAACTTGTATAATAATATCCACATTTTCTGTGTGGTATTAAGAAAAAAAGTCTTGCAAAAATGACTGGTAACTCTCACATTCTCATAGTATCATTATGCAGACATCCGGGAGGAGTATTAGGGCCAATTCATAGTCAATAGTAATAGTCAAATTCTGTGTGTGTGTGTGTGTGTGTATCTCTGTGTGTGTGTGTGTGTGTGTGTGTGTGTGTGTGTGTGTGTGTGTGTGTGTGTGTGTGTGTGTGTGTGTGTTCATTCCATTATATCACAGACTTGGTTAAACTTTCAGTGGTACTTCTCTGTTGTTGTTTTTACCTTATGCTTGCCATTACCAAGAACACACACACCCACAGGATAAAAGGAACATCCTGAAGCCTTGCAATGCAAAAATCTGTCTGTGTGTGTGTCTGTGTGTGTGTGTGTGTGTGTGTGTGTGTGTGTGTGTGTGTGTGTGTGTGTGTATGTGTGTTGGGGGTTGGAGAAAGAAGGGGCTTTCAATTGCTAGTTGTTCCACTAGACCATGCCTGAAAGCAATAATGAAGATCTACTAATTGCACAAGGGTCTTTCTCTCTTTTTCTCTCTCTCTCTCTCTTCTCTTCTCTCTCTCTCTCTCTGTCTGTCCTAGGGAGAGCGTGTCGACAGTATGTATCCACCACACACGATGCCCGGGGCTGAGTGTAAGAGAATCTAAACAAGGCCTTCCCAAGGGGAGCCAGACTGCCGGCAGCGCCGAACGACCTACAGCGCACCTCACCCACCGCTCCCTCCCTCCCTCCCTCCCTCCATCCCTCTCTCCCTTCATCACTCCCTCGTTCACTCACTCACTCCCTCGCTCGCTCGCCTGCTCCATCACATCACATCACACGATAAAATCCAATTATCAACACGCCGCCTAATTCATGCATAAGCCCTTATAATGTCTCGCCATTTGGATCAAAACGTTTGCTCTTTCTCTCTTTCACACACACATGCACACACACACACACACACACACACACACACACACACACACACACACACACACACACACACACACACACAAACAAACACACACACACACACAAACAAACACATGCCTGCTGAAACTGTGTCTCGGCTGACTTCTGCTAGCTCCCTTCAAACACTCACACGTATACACACACACACACACACACGCAACACAACTACTTTCGACTGATGAGAGCAGCGTGTCAACACACAAACAACTTTTCTCTCCTTTTTTTCCTTCATTTTTTGTCTGATTTATCCATTTTATTCCTTTTTTTTGCATTCTTCCCCTCATAAAGATAAGGGTACATACACGTCCTAAGGGCAGGTCCTCTCCCTCTCTCTCCCTGACAAGCAAACACCACAAAATAACAAGAGAAAAACAAGAAACTTGAGGAGGAAAACCACACACAGACACACACACACACACACACACACACACACACACACACAATTAGTATCTGATCAATAAATGGCTGAGGGGTTCTATTTATATTCACTGACTGTTCAGCGGCTGTCCGACTCTCCAACGCTACTCAAGTAAGTAGCCCAAAGAAAGCCTCATTCACCAGCATCCACTTCATGAGCATAACTCCACACCCGTGTTAAAGATACAGGAAAACACACACACACACACACACACACACACACACACACACACACACACACACACACACACACACACACATTCATAGACACTCACTCTCTCTCACACACACACACACACACACACACACACAATCATTCATATTCTTATAGACACACAAACATACATACACACACACACACACCCACACACACACATACACATTCATTCACACTCATACACACTTACACACACACACACACATACATACTATATAAACACACACACACACAAAGTTATACATATATACACCCACACATATACACCCTCCACAAGCA
>JAODXP020000028.1:3022739-3025239 GCA_027497455.2 Sardinella longiceps
GCCATCCGAGACCTCTCCAAACCCGACACACATCCACACCATAGACAGTACAATAATGTACAAATTTACCAAAAATAAATAAATAGCCTACAGATTCTTCTCCTCGTTCCCAAAATTGCATTTGGTCATTTGGTCAAAGCCATCAGTATAATTAGCCTGACAAGCCACACTACAGCATAAAATGTATAGTCTGGCCATGATCGATAGACCCTTGGGTACGATGGCTCCAACCAATGAGAGCAACAAATAAGCTGATTCAAACAACGCTAAGCCCACACACCGACTCCAAGTCCATATAAAGCTGTTTCTCAAAATTACTTCTCAGACCAAGGACCACTTTGCCCCAAAAAAAATATTTTTCAGGGACCACCTGCCCTCAGGCCCCCTCACCAAGTCGCATGCTGCTACCCTTTAACCAAGTCATTTATAGAGTAGGCACTTCAAATGCTTTAATAAAGAGTAAAATTACGGGTCTGCCTCTTATATTCAGTGAACAACTAATCTTTGTCCTTAAAATAATGACACAGGCTAAATTCACATTTTTATGGTAAGCTTGCTCACGGACGACCAGTGGTCCCCGGACCACATTTTGAGAACCACAGAGTGTTGTGATTGGCTAAACACAACGATGTCTGCACACAACAATATAATGTTGACATGACTTACGCTCATTGAAGGCATACTCAAACTCCTCCAGTGTCTTTGGGAAAGTAAGGGGAGGCTCATCTTTCTTCATTAGCTCATCAAGATCTATCCTTGACAGCAAATCTAAAAAAAAAAGGAGGAAAAAAAGATTAACTTGATCTTCACTTAATGCTGTGTTTAGAAGGCTATCTATTCCACAATCTACTTTTTACTCCTTTTACTTACAGTAGTTTGTGTGTGTATATATATATTATTCTTTATCCAAGTACTATTTACTCATTTACATTTACATTTATTAATTTACTGAACTGCATCTCTGTATGAAATGTGCTTATGAAAGGCCTAGCCTAAATAACATTGGCTTTCCCAGAGAAAAAACATACAAACAAACAAACAAAAACAAAAACATGTTCATATGTCACTGTGACCAAAGTCTCCTTAAAGGCTAATAGGAAAAGTATATTTTACCTTTCAGAGCAGTCGTCTTCTCTTTGTCTTCTTGAGCCATCTGGGCCATGTTTATAAAGAAAAATAAGAATATGCAGGAATCTGTTCTGACCAGCATGGACTTCTTGAGTGTGTCACAGACAGTTAGCCTGCAATGTCAGCATATTTTAAAACAAATTATATATAGTTATACATTTAAAACAAAACTACTTGTAAGACTCTTCTCTTTGACGTGCTTGACGTTTTGATTTATTTATTTATTTATTTTTTCCCCAATACAAAAACAGGTGCAATAGGCTACCTGTGAGTGAATAGGTCTATTTGTCAGCCTGTAAAAGAACAAGTAAACGGAACTGCTACAATTGCAAACAACTAGTCTGCTTTCAATATGTTCATTTCATACCTCGTCACTTAGATATTTTTGTTTGGATCATGTGTCCCACACCTGAACAGCTGTGGCATGCAATGATTTAGGCTACACATAGGCTACTGTCAACTTTCTGCCAACCGAAAAAATGTTGCAAATAATCTGTAAACTGCAGATTCTTCAGACTAATTGTTCAGAGCCGTATGCATTCACTAATAATTATGCACAGCCAATGTTTGCATACAATTTAATATAACATGCGAGTTGTTCTGCAAATCATAACTTAATTTCACCGCCGCGTTGGGCTTAAACGTCCCTGTGCGTTAGCGGCAATGAGCACCAGACAAGGAGATAAATATAAAGAGAGAAACATGCATTTTCGTTTCACTCACATACCATCACAACAAGCAAATGTGGGAAATCTCAAACATCATGCACCTCCTGCTTCCTTATTGCAGAAAACAGGAAGAATTTGCCGGATACGGAAGTGTGACGTTTCACGGAGGGCTTCTACTCTTAAAGGCGCAGTAACCATTTTCTTGTGGATGCAAGGACATGAGTTTTATGTGCTGTGTGTGACAGGTTGTTTCCTCTGTAGTTCCGCAGGCCTACACACAGTTTTAGACACAATAACCCTTTAGCTTGTTTTGCTTTAATAGCCTGCTTGTGTTACCATTATTATTATTCTTTGTAGGATAATAGCATCAAACAATTTCTATTTCAAGATGTCATTCAAAGACTTTCCCATTGTCAAAGGCGTGACGTGAGTAAACATGTTCCATTCAGAGGCTCTTGAAATACACAATACACCCTTTGACAACTAAAAGCTAACCACACTGCATCAAACCCATGAGGCATTAAGTCTTTAATCACAAAATACCATTTCAAAGGTATCTGTTTTTTTTTTTTTTTTAACTGTCTTGCAATTGTCAGAAGATAACTGCTATTTATCCCTGCTATTCATTTCAAACCAAATACAAAATGGGTATTCACTCATCCTTTCATTGATTTATATACATTATAATAATAGTCACTTCAGAA
>JAODXP020000028.1:3030239-3045239 GCA_027497455.2 Sardinella longiceps
GGGGAAGGGGTGAGGGGATGAGGTAGCCAAGAGAGACCTAGATGTATCCTAGCGGTAGCTAATTGTTTTACTCGGCCAGTATGTCTAGCGACGAGTCACAGCGATGAGGGAATCCCAGTGCCCGATTCCTTGGTGGTGGGGCACCAATCACAGTGTATGTTGAGTGATTGGGCGGGCTTAGCTGTTGTTTGAATTGACTTCTCCATTGCTCTGATTGGTCAATATATTTGAAGCTGGTATTATAAGACAAATAAAAAAGTCATATAGCAAGTAGTATGACTTTCTAGCACAAAAACTGATTTGACTAGTGTTAGGCATAGTGCTGATTTCCAAAATTATATATTGGGGAAGTCAGGCATTGCTGAGTTGGGTGATTCAATTGCCTGTGCAGGCTTCAGCTCAAGTTCAACTCCACTTCAACTCTTGAGGAGAACTAGAACTTGAGCAAATTTTCACTTCTCACCTTTCTCTAACTCACTCACTATCTCTCTTTCTGACACACACACACACACACACACACACACACACACACACACACACACACACACACACACACACACACCCTTTGCCCTGAGGCTGTAGAGAACAGCGGTGGCAATCTGGGGTTGTGGGTGGACAGACACTGACACCAGCTGAGTAGGAAACAGTGAGAGGTGAGCGAGCGAGAGAGAGAGAGAGAGAGAGAGAGAGAGAGAGAGAGAGAGAGAGAGAGGGAGAGAGAGAGAGAGAGAGAGAGAGAGAGAGAGAGAGAGAGAAGGGCAGCAAATGAGCATCAGGAGGTCCTGTCTCCCTTTAGCCACTGGCGGCCAACCGACAGACAGACAGACAGACAGACAGACAGCTGAGCTCGGGGAACTCTTCTTCAGACTCCAGACAGCAAGCCTGGCCCAGCTGACAGGGCTGAGGTGATGGACTGTAGAGGAGAATGGAGGAGAGGAAAAGAGAGGAGAGGAGAGGAAAAGGAAAGAAAAAAAAAAGTGGCAAAGACAGGCCTGTTGGTGCTAACCCCCGATGGCTAACCCAAGGCCTGGAGCCTCTCGTTCTCTCCTCCTGTTTAGGATGCCTGCCTCACCCTGGCAAGACGTAGCAAACAGAGGCCAGATGCGAGGCGAGTTTCCACTGCTAAGCTCCACAGCTGCGGGTTTGCTAGATGACAGATGAGCGATAAACTGAGCCACTTTGATTGGGCTTGGGAAGCAGCAGCACGAGAGAAACCCCGATAGTTTACTGTGCTACATTTACATTTACATTTACATTTATGCATTTGGACACTTTTATCCAAATCAACTTACTTTTGTCAACTACCAATTAGTTCAGGGTCAAGTCACCCCTAGAGGGAACTTAGGGCTAGTGCCTTGCTCAAGGGCACAACGTTGGCAGCCGGGATTCGAACCCACAACTTCCAGACTACTAGTACACTAGTCAGACTCCTTAACCACTACGCTAACACCACCCACTAGAGCCCTCCTCAAGGGCCCTTGCCCGACGTAGGGCCCTGGTAACTGAGTGCCCCTTTCCCCCTACTACAACGCCACTGCCTGTTAGGCTATCATTCTGCTTCTGATTGAGCCTGTTAGGCTTTCATTTTGCTTCTGATTTTTTTTTTTACACGATTGGTAAAACTGGCAATTAAAGAGTGACAGATGGTTAGTAATGGGCGTTCTAGTTTTAAATCTAATTTTCAAATTTGTCTGTTTTTATCTCATATTCATAAACACACAGGATTCAATTGAGAGATCAATTTGATTCCTACTCCATAAAAGAAGTCTCCTATCACAACAATTCAGCAACATATTAGCAACGCTACTGCACATGATCTGATAAGAACTGATTGTGCCTCTCTGTAGTTTTGATATCTGGGACTGATATCTCTCGGGAGGATTTGGCATCATCCAAATATAGCGGAGACTTTCAAAGAAGAATCATCATTCAGAATATCAATTAAGCTTCCGCTTTGGGCTTTATTTTAGCCCAGGAAATCCATCAGGGAGAATCATAGTGGTTGTACAGTCCTATCACCATCCTCATTCAGGATTCAGACCAAATCTAGATGTACCCAGAGGTGTTTATAGATAGAGTTCGGTCAACTCTACCATGTTGTAATCCTACACCCAAAAGTGTAATTCTACAGGGGGAAGAGGCTGTGTGTAAATCAAACATTTTATTTTCACCATTTGTCTCACAAATTATCCTCAGGAGGGTAGGTTACAACATGGCACCCATGACTTGAGTTGGCCAAACTCTATCTATATGCTCAGCCAGTACATCTAGCCACAAGCCATAGGGTCTAGTGATTGGTCTGTCACTGGTGGTATGTGTAGAGAGTCATTGGGCAGACTTAGCATCATCTTGTTCCTTCCTTAAATTGGTCTTAGCTCTATGCTATCGCTTGCAAAGGCAGTTTGGAAAGACAACGTTGATTGATTTTGCCCCTTGGACTGAACCATGGTCACATCTGTTGTGGCCAGACTGTAGATTATGTTCTAATATGGCTCCTCAGTCTAGCCAAACAAGTTTTTCCTTTCTGAAAGGCATGAGTGGTCTAGAGTAGGGAATGACAAACCATGCAAGGTTGATGTATTGTGTAGGCCTACATATTGCTGCTATGATGGGTTAGATTTGGCAAATAGGTATAAAGTAGTATAAATAACTATGTTTTAAAATTCAGGATATGACAATACATCATAGATGGCAACAACAATGTACATTGAAATCTATTTAATTGGCCCTACATAAAGTTATAGTCTAACACATATACAGTTGACATGTATTTGAACTCTTTGAATTTCTCTTCTATTGTTTATGGGACAATTTTATGTTTTGTGTTTTGAGTGAGCGTGAGTGTCAGAAGTGGTGCGGTGTGTATATCGCCGTCTCTCGTGTCTACAGTACTTCCTCGACCCTGTCAGCGATCAAAGTGTGTGGGGAGCACGTGCAGGGGGCACGCAGAGGGCGAGAACACGACACGTGGCGCCCGGGCGAGCGCCAGATCAAAGGGCTGACAGACACGGTGCAGAATTCCATTTGAAACGCGCTCCTGCACACACACACACACACACACACACACACACACACACACACACACACAGAGAGAGAGAGAGAGAGAGAGAGAGAGAGAGAGAGAGAGAGAGAGAGAGAGAGAGAGAGAGAGAGAGAGAGAGAGAGAGAGAGAGAGAGAGAGAGAGAGAGAGATGTCGAGTCCAAACGGTTGGCTTTAAACTTGGCGCTGGTGCCATTGATAAGAGCTGGCCGACACATCAGAGGCCAGTGAAGTCAGTCAGTCAGTCAGTGAGTAAAAGCGAGCAAAGTGCCCTCGAGGTGTCCCTCTCAACCCATTCAGCTTTTGTGTGTGCCCAGCCCAACACCGACACAAGCACCTCTGAAACCCCCTTACAAGGTCAAGACAAGGTCAGCGGAATTGGGTGATGTGTAACAACAAACGACAACAACAACAACAACACAACTGGCCAATAAACAGGCACACTTGGGGGAACAAGGCCAGTGGCTCCATATGGCAAGAGTGCCGGTGACTTAACAGCCAAGGTTGTAAGCTGGGGATGAGAGTGGAGAGGCATGGGTAGTTCAGAGTACCAGATGAATGGGAAGGCCATGGAAACAGACACATTCAATGGAGGCCATTTTATAACCTGGGAGTCCTCCTTGCCATATCACCTGCTCCCTGTCCTCTCCACTTCTAGGTGTCTTTGTGTAAGCGAGGTCGACTTGACCGTTCACGGGTCTCTAACCTACCACCCTGTCAACGACAACAATCCCACGGCATGGGACGAACGCTCTAACCACTGAGCTGAAAAGCCAAGGCTTCTAACTCAGTGTTTAGAAGCGGTCTTAAAGGGATATTCCCCCTTTTTTTTAGCGAAAATGGGTTTCTCATCCTGGAGTGGAGTTGCATATGTGAGTTAAAGCAATTGTGGTGTCAGTGCATGCGTTTTCCTAATCTGTCGACCCCAATTTTAGCTTTAGCTTAGCATAGGCACTGGAAAGTAAAGTAGCTGGCTACCACCAGCTAGCCCAGGCAAGTTGGCATCCTTTACCTTTGCTTTGCTGGTGTCTAACAATGGTACTAGTGTAACAGATGCCAACTAGCCCAGCTAGCTGGCGGCAGTATGTGCTAAACCCTTACACCTCTTGCCTCAAGAATGTTTCTAACTGATGAGTTGGAAACCTGGGCTTTTCAGCTCAGTGCTTAGAATGTTTGACTCCCATGCTGTGTGCCATGTTTGTTGTAGTTGACGAGGTGGTGGGTTGGTTTGAGACCTGTGTGCGTTGCACCCCAAACCTGAACTACTGTACACTACACTTGCATCAGGAAGAATGGCTCCTCCTCGTGTAAAATAAACCCTTACAAGTAGAATGGAGTTTTTCCTTGTCCCTGTTACTTATGAGTGCTCCTCATACTGTCTGTAAAGTGCTGCGAGGCTAATGTATTAACTAACTAACTAACTGTATTTGGCGCTGTGAATGGAATGGAATAGCCTGGGAGTTCCCATGCTCCTTTGCGCGCTTATTTCATTTTACTCTGCAAAGTAGCATGGTGACCATGGCCGATTTTCTCGCCTGCTTTCGGTATCCAATCACAGGACAAAAATGGACTTGTACGGCCCTCGATTGCATTTTACGTCACGTGTTGGCTCTGGTATTGGCTTTGAGCTATGTGCAGACACTATAACAGACATTCGTAGCGCCCAATAAACGGCTCTGCACAATAGTAAACAACGCTTCCACTACGAGAAAAGCAATAGGTGGGTCTCCAGACTAAATATCACTTGTGTTTTTAGTGTGCCGTTCGCCAGGCCAGGAATGAAATTGAACTGAATTGAATTGAATTGAATTGAATTGAATTGAATTGAATTGAACTGAACTGAATTGAATTGAACTGAACTGAACTGAATTCTTCTCCTCTCCTCTCCTCTCCTCTCCTCTGCAGGTGGAAAGCTTGGAGCTCTGGTGTAAAAATAGTTGTAATGGGGCAGGGCAGCCCTAACCATGAGCTAAGGTGACCAGCTGGAACTTAGGGGAACTCACAGTGACCTCTCACTGACCTGACACTCATTTGGAGACAACAGCTTGACTTACTGAGCAGCGGGCCTTTTGATCAAGCTATGCAGGCGAGAGAGGTTTGGATTGAACATTCGCTTCACTCACACCTCAGTGTGTGTGCATCTGTGTGTGTGTGTGTGTGTGTGTGTGTGTGTGTGTGTGTGTGTGTGTGTGTGTGTGTGAGAGAGAGAGAGAGAGAGAGAGAGAGAGGGATCCAAACTCTCTCTCTTTCTCTCTCTCACACACACATACACACACACACACACACACACACACACACACAGACGCTCACACATACACATGCTCCAGCTGAGGCACTGTGCACAGTAACGAGCAGAAGCCAGAAACCTGCTACGGGTTCCAGCCTGGCGACATCAGGTCCCGGGGATCAAACAGTGAGCAGCGCCGGCAATCTGTCTTGGCTGACAGGGAGAGGGCCACGGCCGCAGCAGCAGCAGCCTGACAGCTTCGATTTTACCGCCGGGGAGGTGGGGGGGGTTACCCCACCGACACCTAGAGCCAGCACCTATGCCCAGAGTGCAGAAAACTCACACTCAATCTCTCTCTCTCTCTCTCTCTCTCTCTCTCTCTCTCTCTCTCTCTCTCTCTCTCTCTCTCTCTCTCTCTCTCCCACACACACACACACACACACACACACACACACACACACACACACACACACCTGCTCCTCTCTATGCCTCCAAATTATATAGTGATCACTGTAGATTGAGACAAACAAAAAAGGTGGATGCTCTCTCACACACACGCACATACACACACACACACACCCCAAGGCTTGCTTGCTCTCTCTTTCTCTATTTCTTTTCTTTTTTCAGTGTCTATATCTCTTCATCTCCGTCTCTCATCCTCCTTAGCTTTTGTCTCTATTCCACTTTCTCTCCCACTTTTTTCTCTCTCTCTCTTATTTGGCAGCAGGAAAAACAAAACAAAAAGGGGGTATTTTTCCCCCCGGTTTCACCTCAGCGCAGCCGCTGACACCCCCACACTGGCACCCTTGGGAGGTGAGGGTTATCATTTATTTATGGCCTTCTCTTTGTCAGTTATGCATATTTCAGGGCTAAAACACACAGTCAAATCACAGCGCCGAGGGGGAGAAAAAAAAAAACTGCATGCCTTTCAGGCGCTCCATTCACATTCTAAAGATGTTGATACAGGGCAAAAACTTTAGAGAAAGAAAGAGAGAGAGAGAGAGAGAGAGAGAGAGAGAGAGAGAGAGAGAGAGAGAGAGAGAGAGAGAGAGATCCAAAAAAAGAGAGAGAGAATCACAAGTTTTCCGCCTTCCTAAGAAAAACAAGCTTCAGCAGAGGCAAAGAGTCTACAGAAGAAAAGAAACATGGCATCAAACTTTAATACAGATATTGGAGGGGGGTAGGTGGGTCGGTCGGGTTCCGTTTGTACACGCTGTCTGGACCATGTTCGTTCTCTGAATGGGGGATTCCACTTCACCGTAATCCTCCATCAAATGGGCCGATAAACACGAGTAGTGGTTGTTGTACTCAGGTTGGCAAGACGCAGAAGTTACAACAACTGTGAGTTCGATTTTTCGGCAGCCACGTCCCAGCTCTCGAACAAGATATTTAAACTGGAGTTACTCAGGGCACACTGCGGAGACTGTAGATTGTTTTGGATAAAAGCGTTGGCAAAATACAGGAATACAAATAATAGGATTGTGTATTGTTGATGTGTCACCGAGCCAGCTCACATCCAACACGCATTGTGCAGATTCAATGTCAATGAATCTCAATCTCCCTTCTAAGCCCTAAGCCCTAAAACCTCAAGCACTTAACTGGAATGAGTCTGCCTTAAGTCTTTCAGGGCTCAAGACTTAGAGTTTAGTTTTGGGAATTGGGATTCAGCCTTAGGCCTACTTCTCTTTTTGTTGTTTCTCTGGTGGAGTTGAGGGGTTAGGGACTTCGCCAGTTAGCCTCTGACATCCGCCATGAAGTTTGGCAGTGGGATGGGAGGGTGGGGGGTCATGAATCTGAGATTCAAAACTCTGATGGTGTATTTGTGCTACTTACTCCTTCAAATGTCTCAATTTCTCTTCTCTACATTGACCCCTGTGTCTGTCTCTCTTTGTCCTTCTCCTCTTTCAAGTAGAAGAGGGCGTAAAGCGATAAACAGGGGTACGACGTCAACGTGCACGTTTCATCTCCAAATGTCACCTAATTACTGCCTGCATGTATGTGTTTTGCATAATTTATTGTCAAGGCTCAATGCTAATCTCCAGATCGCTATCGGTGAACGCTAATTTCATCATCTTTTTTCTTTTCTCACTCTCTCTCTCTCTTCTTTTCTCACTCTCTCTCTCTCTGATTCATATAATGAAATGATAATGCTGCCGCTCGACAGGAGCTGACAGAGGCATGACACAGATAAGGAGACGTTGTGCACAAACATTTCATTTAGCTGCCACACCTAGCAAGGGGGGGGGGGGATTTGCCTTGGTTGCGGAGAAGAGCCTTTTGTGCTCACCATGAAAAGAGTCTCCGCCAATGGAGAGGGTGATAACTCAAAAGAGTCACACACATATCTTTCTAAAGACTCTCCATGTGCCCCTTTCACAATGGCTCCCTTGCTTTAAATAATCTTTTTTAAGGGCACGCATTTCTTTTTATTCATCTGCCATACGACAAGGGCCCATGCATTAACAACTGTATCCACTTAAAACATCATCGCTTGATGTAAAATATTGTTTAATTTCACACCGCCTCCCCACAGTACATGGAGCGAACAAATGGTCGCCTGCCTTCCTGCCTGCGCCGTGATGTGGATACACGGCACAAGGATACGATATTTTCAATTTGAAGTCGCTTTAATGGTCGAGCATAAATCGGAGTATTAAGAACAGTGACAATGGCAGCGGCAGTTACAGCCACTGTAGTAATAACTATTCTGCATAGGACAGTAAGGGGTATTAGACATGGCGGCCAAAAGAGCAACTAGGGCTAAATTAGTCCCCTATTAAAGAACATAGCTGAGCTGGGGAAACTGAGAGAGAGAGAGAGAGAGAGAGAGAGAGAGAGAGAGAGAGAGAGAGAGAGAGAGAGAGAGAGCAGTAGTTGCTGGGAGAATGGAAGGAGAAGGAAAAGGGACAATTTCCGGCTTAGAAGTGGATCTCCATAATTACTGGAAGAGTCACCGCAAAGGAGCTGGAGGTTTTCCTGATCGACCTTAATTGGGCCTGGGAGAAAATGACAGAAGGTGGTGGTAATTCCCATATTCAATAATCCGCCCGTTCTCCAGTCTTAGCCCACTCCTAAATGGCTGGTACTCTAGAGAATTCCTGCTCCTCAGAAACGATACACTGCAGAATACCTGTTTCTAGTCATACTAAAGCAAATGCAAATGCACAGTTAGTTCTAATAAGTCACTGTTAGCCATTACATTATAAAGCCACACTTCATATAAGTGCCTATAGCTTTTGGACTGAAACAGTGTGATTTCAAGATTCAAGATTCAAGATTCAAGAAAAACTTTATTACATCTCATTATAGCCTAGTGGTAGACTATAGGAGAGTAAAATTCTTGTGTTTTTTGCTCCTCAGAAAATAAATAATAGTGATTAAGAAATGTCTGAGATAAATGTGCTATGTGTGTATGTGTCAGTGTCAGTGTGAGTGTTCAATGTCCAATGATTTTGATTTAGATGAAGAAAATGAATACATTCATTTTTATGAAACAAATCAGACAGGATACATAAAAATACACGTCCTTGATTCTTTCAAAGATGGCAATAATGTGATATATAAAGTTATTCTATTATACAATTTCTCCCCTTGCTTCTTATACTATCCACTCCTAAAACTGGAGCTAGTGTACAGTCTGGCACTGCAAGGCCTGCTTAGTGATATGAATCTTCTGGAAGACTCACATAGAATGGTCTGGAAGATCTTTGCATAGAATGTTCTGGAAGACTTGCATGGAATGTTCTTGAAGTGCTGAAGTGGCATATTATCTAGTAGGCAGATAAGCCATGGATGCAGTGTGCTGAGCTTTGGGCATGCTTTTGGAAGGGGAGGTGGCAGTTGGGCATTGGCTAGGTGGAAGCGTAGCGACTGGACCAGATGGCCAGGCCATACCTGAACGACTGTGAGCTGGAGAGCATCGCGCCCACCGCCCAGGGAGAGAAGGAACACACCGACTCTGCATCTGCTAGCCCTAGTGTTTGACAAAGATGTGGTGGACTACCAGTGAATACAGAGAGAGAGAGAGAGAGAGAGAGAGAGAGAGAGAGAGAGAGAGAGAGAGAGAGAGAGAGAGAGTACTGTACAGAGCACTGATAACTGCTAGAGATAACAAGGAAGGATGGAAAGAAGGAAGAAAGGAATGAATAAATAAATAAATAAAAAGTTTCTTTTAGTCCCTGAGATAAATAAGATTTTACTGGGCCACATCACAGACACGTCCTTCCAGAATCTCTCTGTGTGTGAGGCCAGTCTGTGAAGGCAAGGCAGGTATTTTAAGTGGCCTTGTGCTCCTGGGGAAGCAATGTTTCGGGCATCAAACTTGACACTGGCTGAAATATTAAAATCTCCCAGGGCGGTTTTGCCATCTGAGTTCCAAAAGTTCCATCTCAATTCCGGGAGTCCAATTCCAACCAGTTCTAGAGTGCAAGGTCATACACGATGACAGCTATACTCAGTGTGGACCTTTTCACGAGAGCTCTATTAGTTTTCCCCACATATTATTATTATTTTTTGTTTTAACATTAGATATGTTATCTTGTTACATTTCCATGATCAAATACTGTATATATATATATATGTTTTTAATTTCCATATCCAAAAAATACAGTGTTTTGAAAAATCTTCTCTTTGGAGAAGATGTAAAATAAAATAAAAAACAAACAAACAAACAAAAAGTATGATCCCAAACTGCTAACACTACCTGATCTTTATACTGTGTGTGTGTGTGTGTGTGTGTGTGTGTGTGTGTACTGTACAAATCACACATGAATTGAGGAAAAAAAAAATAGGAGTACACTGGTTTTATGGACGTTGACCCTTTTTTCCATTCATCCACTTGTCCTGGACCAAGACTTTTGATAAAAACAGATGTTTGTGCTTTTCACAATCATTTTCCATTTCCCTATCATCAGTGCATTGTCTCTGGTTAAATACCGTACTGCAGAAAGAGAGAGGGGGACAATTGTAGCGTTATTTACGGCGTGTGCCATCACAGTCGCTAATCTGGGCACGCTCGTTCAAAGCTAATCACACAACTCTGTTTGTCCCTGCTGATAGTGGAGCATGGGGGAGCACGGCGCGGCGTGGCAGAGCAGAGCAGAGCGTAGCGTAGCGACATTGCCGGGGGTGACTGCTCAAACGGCCCCCACTGTTTCATGTCGACACCTTTGATTTCAGCCACTTTCTGCTCTGATTTGATTTGCTCCAGTTTGAATGGGAGATGAAATGCTACCTTGGGGCAAGAGTGTGGTGTTTGTACACACACACACACACACACACACACACACACACACACACACACACACACACACACAAACACACACACACACACACACACACACACACACACACACACACACACACACACACACACACACACACACACACACACACACACACACACACACACACACACACACACACACACACACACACACACACACACACACACACACACACACACGCTTATATGTTAATCAGTGCTCCAGGAGGACTGTCAGGAGGAACAGACTATTTACCCTCAACCTTTGAAGGGGCCATGTACAGAATTCTGTAGGATTTCAGTCTACCTGAGCACACCACCTTATTCAGACTAGCATCATAGCAGTTATTTCATAGCCTAGAAATCTAGACGTACCCTAACAAAAGCAAATGAGCTGCTCCCTAGGTTTAGTCGGACCCATGGCATTGCTCTATCCTTGTAGAATAGACGTCTAGACGTTAGCTTACCAGGCTGCCTACAGCACAGAGGATGTTCGAAAGACAACAGCTGATTCTGCTTTCTTGGTTGATCGATCATGGCCAGAAGTATTTTATGAACATATTTTGAGTGCTGTTCTGAGAAAGACAGCCCACAGTGGTCGGATACACTGAATCCATTCTACTGGATGCCTGAGAAATGTAATTTTCGAGACATTAAACTTAAAAAAATCCAACAGTCTACTGTTAAGTTTTCATATAATGCTACTTTGACCCATGGTCTGTTTACCCTTCCAATTCAGTGCATTGAGCACCTCACTGTTATTAGGCAATTAGAACCAGACAAAACCTACCAGACATCTCACCTTTACCTCTGCCTCTCTCTCTCTCTCTCTCTCTCTCTCTCTCTCTCTCTCTCTCTCTCTCTCTCTCTCTCTCTCTCTCTCTCTCTCTCTCTCTGTCTCTCTCCTCTTTACTAACTCAATATTTCCAATGTGATAACACACAAAAGCACTACTCTGTCCAATGAATCAGACGTAATTAATGGTGGTCACGCACACGTCGATAGCTCTTTCCTTTGCGATGCTGCATTCTGGATCCCGTCACGGGTCCTTGTGCATTTAGTTAGCCAACCCCCCTACATCTACATCTACCCCCCACTGCTGGATGAGGAGGGGTCGCTATACAGTTGATGACCAAATCTGATGGATCTGTTGACACCATCTCTCTCTCTCTCTCTCTCTCTCTCTCTCTCTCTATTTTTCATAGTCCCTTTCTCTCCTTTTCTCTCTTGCTCCCTACCACCTCTTCAGACATTCTCCCTGTATATCACCTCCACCCCTCCCCCCCACCCTCTCTCTCAGCTGTCTCCATTAAGGCTAAATGAGGTGTGAAGGGGTTTCTACCTGCCATGCCCGTCGGCCTCCACCTCACACACACACACACACACACACACACACACACACACACACACACACACACACACACACCCCCTAATCCTCCTGGGTTCTCCGCCACCACCACCACCTACCACCCCCCCTACCCCTCCTGCCCCTCTCCTCCATGGGCTGCCTGCTACCCGCTCCCCCACCCCCTGCTGATTTGACACAGGGCCATCAGTGGCCACTAAGTTGAGGGGCATGCATGTCTCAGCTTGGGCATGGGGCTGTCTTACTGTACAGTATAGCCCATCTCCTCACACCATCTCACTCTACTGGACTTTACTTTACTGTACTTACACACACACACACACACACACACACACACACACACACACACACACACACACACACACACACATATATAAAAAAAAATGCCATGGTTAATCATGATTAATCACCTTTAATATAACTTCCTCCGATAAGGATTTGAATGTTAAGGTAGGTTGCACCCTTATTTTGCCCTGCTAAGAGCCAGATATTAATTGGATGTCTTTCTTCTTCTCTTTGATTTGATAGCCTAGCGTGTGTGTATCCAAAGTGTGTGATCTTCGTCCCCTAAGAGCAAGGCCTTGGTTGTCAGAATGGCACATTTCCACTTTTGATTTGTGAAAAGAGAGTTGGAGGATAACGGAAGAGCCTGTTGTTCATCAGAAACCTTCAGTTAAGTCCTTGAAAAGACTTGATGGTGATTCAGGGAAAGAGTTTAAGATTGTTTGTGTGTGTGTGTGTGTGTGTGTGTGTGTGTGTGTGTGTGTGTGTGTGTGTGTGTGTGTGTGTGTGTGTGTGAGTGTGAGTGTGTGTGTGTGTGTGTGTGTGTGTGTGTGTGTGTGTGTGTGTGTGTGTGTGTGTGTGTGTGTGTGTGTGTGTCTGTATCTTCCACAAGGTAGTGATGGACAGAGAAGGGGAATCTGTTGAAATAACTCATTTTCTGTATGGCACCCTCGCTCGCACTGGGATGTCAGTTTGCCAGCAGTGCTGTAATTTCTACACTTATTACTGTCATTTCCCCCACGTCAGCCATGAGCTGCTGCTGCTGCTGCTGTTGCTTTACACACAAAGGGGAGAGCAGACTAGCGGAGATGACAGCTGTTTCTGCACCACTTACAAAGAACCAGTTACAGACAGAAACAGGCACAGTGAAGATGTGGAGAGAGAGAGAGAGAGAGAGAGAGAGAGAGAGAGAGAGAGAGAGAGAGAGAGAGAAAACTGAGGAAAAACTCATTAAGTATTAAGTTCTATTAAATCACATTAAGTCTAAAGAGCATGCGGATGAAAGCGCGTGTTAAAACAAACGCACACTTTGCCTTACTGGCATGAAGTATTCATGGTCTCTCTCCCCCTAGTGCCGTCTAATCTTACTGTACAACTGTCTGGATCCCCCGCCGATGAAAACATTTAGTGACAATTTCAAATGAGATAAGTAATTGAGTGGCAATGGTACTTTCTCATGCCTGAAAGCCTCCTAGTGAACAGCCCACTTCGGCTAAGTATACTATAATCATTACAGAAGCATTATGAAACACAACTAAGTATACCATAGTTATTACAAAAGCGTAATGAAACACTACTGAGTATACTGTATTTCTTACAAAAGCTCCATGAAACACAACTAAGCACACTAGAATCATTACAAAACACAATTACTGTAAGTGTACTAGAATTATTACAAAAGCTATAGGCTAATGAAACACAATTAAGTATACTGTATTTATTACAAAAGCGTTATGAAACACAACTAAGTATAGGCCTACTACTGTACAATCATTACAAAAGCTAAATGGAATACAATTAAGTATACTATCATTATGTATACTATAATTATTACAATTATTATTAGGGCACAATGAGCGTGGAGGAGGCCTGAGGATATCGATGAGTACGTTATGAAACACAACTAAGTGTACTATAATCTTTATAGAAAATGGTTCTGAAACACAAGCTCACAGTGCCCACTGAGCGTTAAAGATGCCTGAGGATATCTACTAATGCCCAGTGCCAATGCCATCTCCGCTGAGTGGATGTCATCTTGTCCCAGCGTGCCGTGGCACTGATCTGCGTCGGGCGTCAGGCGGCGGGCATACTTGAGTCGCTGTGCCACGCCGATGCTAACAGGGGCATTACGTACGGGGGCCTTGGGAGGAAGAGCTGCAATAACCATAAATCGCGGCCGGTGAGGGATGGCGCATTTAGTGAGCCTGGCCAATCCCATCTATTTAACCTAATTACAAAGCCCATACAGCACATAAAAGTCTACCAGCGATCAATCTCCTCACCTCCACTCTCTCATCACCCCCACCCCCCACACCTCTCTCCTCATGAGTGCGTGCGCACATACACACACACACACACACACACACACACACACACACACACACACACACACACACACACACAACTTTTAAGAACATCTATTATGGGCTATAAATCCTGGAAAGGAATGATGAAACCGGGGTGTAAACATGTAGGTACACACAGACACACACACACACACACACACACACACACACACACACACACACACACACACACACACACAAACACTGGCAGCAAAATGTGTGCTTGCATGAAGGAGTGTTTTTAATGAATAAAGTCAAGGTTCAGTTAGACAAGCTACTCCCAAACAATCTGCTAATTGCCCAAGAGCCTAACCCAAATCATCTGTAGCTTTGGTTTGAATACATGTAGCTATGTACATCTTCTACCATTGACAGATATCCTGATCAGCCAACGTTGGCAAAACCTCCAACCTATGTTAAACAAACCTTTAACCAATGTAAGACTAACCAAACATGTTCTTTTTCTTTTATAAACAATTGATTATCTTAGCTTAACCATTCTGTTTACAAACTGAACTATGAGACTTTGACATTCATGCAGTATATGTTTTATACTGAAATAAACTTAACAAAAACAAGAAACGTAATAACAGCATTTCTAAATTAAGATAACAGAGCACATGCCTGCATTCCTCTTTGGTTGGAAGACACAAATATTAGTTCCGTTTGCACAGTGTCAGCTCATCAACAACAAAACCCACCTGTCAGCAACTGAACAAGTCTCATTCAAGTCAGTCAGACCCTCATAAAATAAAT
>JAODXP020000028.1:3052739-3055239 GCA_027497455.2 Sardinella longiceps
ACAATGTAGCTCCAAGCAACGATTGTCACCAGTGCAAGTCAATTGGTCTCAAATATGCTTTGTGTGTGTGTGTGCCTTGCTTACAATACTACACAAGGCCGTTTAGTCCACTGCATTCTCTGACTAGTTTCTCAGCTCCGCGCTTTACACTGTAAAGACTCCAGCCCAGTGCCCAGAGTGAGACATGTTTTTCTTTCTTTTCTTTTCTTTTTTACAAAGTATATTGCAGTCATGAGTTACAGACAGGCAGACCAGACTCTGGTTCACGTTTCGTTACCTTTTGTGCAAAAGAGTCTGGACATTGTCAATAAGTCGTGTATTTTCTTCGCAATGAGTGGTTACTTTTTTCAAGCTCTAAAGCCATAAAATTCTGGCAAGTGATTGGTTGCTAAAACAAACAAACAAACAAACAAATAAAAAAACAAATAAGTGGGAAAACAGAATCTTTGAGAGAGTACCCTGACGTAGGACTGCATCCACCTACAATATTGAGCAGAAGTATTATGGTGGTGTGCTAGCCTGGCGTCTGCTTCCCAAAAACATTGCTAATTAAGTTAGCATTTTTGTTGGTTTCAATACAATTTCCCATTGCCAAAATGGTTAGCAATCAAACTTTTGTTTATACGTGTGAATGTGTGTACTCTTCTTTTCGTGGTTCGTGGTAAAGCCTCACACCCCTTGCGTTACAGCCCCCACTTGCAACATTTAGGTAAAATTTTGACGTTTCCTATTCATTGTACTTTTTTGTACATTGCCTAAAACTCATTGGGATTGATAAATGACATGTTCCGGAGTAAAATGAGCTTGTCCTTGCCTCCTCTAGGCAGATATCGCACTTGCAAGATCTGCGGGAGCATCCATCCTTGTTTGTTTTGGTTAGTAATCAATCTACGTGTAGGTCACGTGACTTAGCCAGAGCTTATTTGAATTACAACACAAATTGTCCCTTCCCAGCCCATTCAACTGTCGATACATTTTGTTAACGGTTTCCTCCATCAACTACCCAATTCTACATGGAGGATTATTGGCATAAAATGCTTAATAACTGCTTTGTTTGGTTCTTAGCATACTGGATGACGCCACCAGACTTGCATAGGGTCTCTTTAAGAGTGCTTCTACGTGCTTCTCTGGGCTTTTGGCTAGGTGGTTAATGCGTTTGTCTCCCATGCTGTGAGTGTGTTGTAGTTGACAAAGTGAACCCGGGGAACATAGGGACGAACCCCATGTGTGATACAAGATCACTGGTCTACCATTAAAAAATATAGCCTTCCAATTTTGTGTAACTTTTTTTTCTTTATTCTCTCTGACCCAATACCACTTATGACTAACTAACTAGTAAGTAGAATATCATGACATGGCAGAGGGTTGACCCCATATCGAGGTCATATCGTGGTCATACAGAGGGCATATCGTCCGAGCGGCTAGCTAAACACCAAGAATAGCATCAGTTCCGCCTCAATAACTCAGTGATTTTTAGTGAGCGATGCTCAGCCTCTCATGCAGGGAAGAAAGCTGACAGAAAGACCATGATGATGACGATGATGATTTCCCTCCAAAATCAGGAGCCGGAAACTCCTGGCTTGTGAGCTGATTATAATTGCTGTGATCACTGCTAAAGACTGCAGATCTCTTCGACTGCTGCTGTAATGTCTGGCAATAGAGAGCTCATTGTTGCTAATGGTAATTTTTGTTTCCTCTTAAGGTGATTATTTTCTTGGATTAAATCATGCTAGCTAATGGCCCCACCATAAGCAAACTAACTCACGGCTTCCAGCAACACACACACACACACACACACACACACACACACACACACACACACACACACACACACACACACACACACTCCATTTCAAGCCACAGGGGAGAGAAGCACCAGTGCTGACACACACACACACACACACACACACACACACACACACACACACACACACACACACACACAGACAAATATGCACACAAGCATACACACGTATAGACACACGCACACTCACACTCAGACACACTCAAGAAATGATTGAAAAATAGTACATAAATGTGACGCCTACAAGAATCTTTAAGAACATAACATTCTGACAACCCTTAGTTTGCCATTGAAAAGTGTTTACACACACACACACACACACACTCTCACACAAACACACACACAAACACACACACACACACAAACACACACACACTCAAGAAAGGATTGAAAAATAGTACATAAATGTGACGCCTACATACAGGAATCTTTAAGAACATAACATTCTGACAACCCTTAGTTTGCCATTGAAAAGTGTTTACACACACACACACACACACTCTCAGACAAACACACACACACACACACACACACACACACACACACACACACACACACACACACACACACACACACACACACACACTCAGACACACTCAAGAAATGATTGAAAAACAGTACATAAATGTGACGACTACATACAGGAATCTATAAGACCATAACGTTCTGAAAACCCTTAGTTTGCCATTGAAAATT
>JAODXP020000028.1:3062739-3065239 GCA_027497455.2 Sardinella longiceps
ATCACTCAGCGCGAGTCAAAGGGAGCGGCGGTGTGGCGCTGATAGCGACACACTGATACAGCACGACATCAAGCAGAGCAGGGGGAGGCTTGATCTCTCTTACTAGCCCCTAAATGAAACGTCATCTTCCAGAGCTGTTGATCTTTTTACAGTCCACAATCAATCAGTCAGATGCGCCATCCGGCAAGAGGCAGGCAGGCAGGCACACACACAAACATACACAAACACACAGACACACACACACACACACACACACACACACACACACACACACACACATACACACACACACACACACACACACACACACACACACACACACACACACACTTTCTAGGAGTATTCATACAGCAGTGAGGAGAAAGAAAAAAACCCACAGTGTGCAGAAGTCTCTCTCTGTCTCTCTCTCACTCTGTCTGTCTCCCTCTCTCTCTCTCTCCCTCTCTGTCTCTCCCTCGCTCTCATTTGTTCTCGCCCGGTGCCGTCCCATCACTCCCCATCTCCGTCAGCCTGCACCGCTGAGCGTAAAAGTACATGAGATCATTACAGGGTGGAACACGACTCTACTGCCTCCTACAGCACTGTCTCTCTCTCTGTCTCTCTCTCTCTCTCTCTGCCTCTCTCTCTCCCTCTGCCAGCCAGCCAGCCAGCCAACCAGCCAGTCGGGGAGGAGAAAACAGCACAGCACAGCATAGGATAGTATACTACAGCGCATATCACAGACCTGCAGTGTGTGTGTGTGTGTGTGTGTGTGTGTGTGTGTGTGTGTGTGTGTGTGTGTGTGTGTGTGTGTGTGTAAACACAAGCAGCTCAGAGGTCACAACACTGGAGGAACAAAGTATAGTACATTGAAGTGTACTGTAAGACTGCCTAAATGTAGTGTACTACAGCAGGACAACATTATGCTACACTCATGCTGTAATGGTCTGTGTTTTACTCCAAGGGAATGGAAACAAGCTTCTGGTTTAGCCTGGCAACATGGCCTGTTTATTTCACTCCCATACATAACTTGCACACACTCATTCTGCCCACTCTACTTGTTCACTCCCATCATTCTGTGCGTCTTATCCCATAACCCCCTGTGTCATTAAAGGTGAGGTCCCCCCAATAGATGAACACCACACATGCTAATAGTATGAGTGTAATATAATCAGAATTAAGAATAATACAAATGTAAAATTTCATCCAGATCAAGACAGACAAACACACAGACAGATGCCGGCGAAAACATAACCTCTTTCGCAGAAGTAACGATTTATTTATTTATTTTTTCCACAGCAAGTCTTAACTTCTAACACATCATGTTCCTGATATAGGCTACAGCAACCTACAGTAACCACACTCAGATTCACTTACTGCATAGATAGATGGATAGATAGCTCTGGGGAAGGTTTTCAGTCACTGCACTGCATGGGTGTGGACCTGAGATTGATTTCAAAACCACTGAAGCAGTCCTCTAAAAAGCAATTGGCCGCCAGTTGACCGCTATGGGGATACCCACTCAGTTAGGCCTATTAGGCTACAGTAGCTCATACTTCACCACTTATGGCAAAAACTCATCCATTAGGCTCTTCCCAAAACCCTGTTGAGGCTAGTTAGCAATTAGCAGGTGTTCTGTTGCCATTTTGCTAGTCTGGGGTGAAATTCCCTAAAGCGCTGTTGCTAACCAGTTAGCAACTTAGCTGGCTGTGGAAAATTGCATTACAAACCAAAAGAGTCGCTAACTTTGGGAAATACACCCCAGATCGCCAGGGAACCAATGAAAAAAAAAAAAAAAAAGTGGGCTGCAAGCTACGTCTTTGAAACTAAAATGAATTCTCATAGCTCCAGCATCAACTCTTCAATGTGAGCAACTACCACAACTACTGCTGTTTGTATTGCTAATTTTCATCATGCCGTCAATATTGTACGTAGCATAGTTAGGCATTTAACACATAACTCTTTAGCCTCTTCCAGCCAGCCCTGCTAAGTATTAATTAGGAGAGATTCTGTGATTATCCCTTACCCACATATACGGTTGGGTATCGAGAACCAATTCCGGTTCAAAATGATCAATTCCATCGATATTGTACGTCTCCAAACGTTATCAATTCTCTTATCAATTCTTTAGTTTCTCTGCCCGCAAGTCACGGTGCATTAGCGCCACGTGCTAACAGCAATTTTCATAGCAAGCTATCACATTAACATTAATTAATTTAATATTGAGGAGACGGAGGACACGTTACTGTTCTCAAGCCTATAAAGACTGCCTTTTTTTGGCATGAACTAGGCTACTCAGGAATCAATAAGAGTATTGATAAGGAATTGGATTGATAGGCAAAATTGATAATGGCATTGATATTGATAAAATATTATCAATACCCATCCCTACCCATATGGTAACACGGGAGGGCGACTAGTTGATAGGAGCATGCTATGCCATCACAAAGGAGGCAACGATTCACAAGTAGTTGGCTGCTAACTTGCAAACACAAGTAAGAGGCTGGTAAATACATTGTAT
>JAODXP020000028.1:3075239-3090239 GCA_027497455.2 Sardinella longiceps
AGAAGGAGAAGGACAGAGGATGAGAGAGAGGAAGAAAAAAAGGAGGGAAAAAAAGACAGTGCGTGCGTGTGTAGTAGTAGTATTATAGGTGCAGAGGAGAGTGGCTAGAGTACAGAGTGTATGTAGTATCTCTGGAGATCACATTAATGAAGACACCCAGAGGCCCAGAGAAACACTCATCTGTCTGGACTCAATGTCTGACTAACTGAAGCAGTCTGCCATGCCAACTTAGTGTGTGTGTGTGTGTGTGTGTGTGTGTGTGTGTGTGTGTGTGTGTGTGTGTGTGTGTGTGTGTGTGTGTGTGTGTGTGTGTGTGAAATTACTGGACAGGGGTTGGAGCTAATGTGTCATCTTCAAAGACAAAATATATTTTATATTAATTCAGTTTATCAAACAAACGAACAGAGGACATATATTAATGTATATATGAAGGCATTTTTTCTTTGATATTAGCCTCATGTGTATTCAATGGATATGCAATAGGCTCCCGATCAAAGTTCATATACTATCAATTAACAATTTCTTTAAATAGCATCTAATTATCATTAAAGAGTTTCTATGTTTCTTTGTATACATGTAAAGTCATCCTGCATATTTAAAATAAAAGTAGTTTAAAAAGTTGACCTTTTCAACCTCACATGGAATTTACCAATTATGTTTACCAGATTTTGTCAGCTGGTGTACTTGTTATTTGGTGTACTGATAATAGCTATGATCCTACAGGTATTATGGTCTGTTTGCGCCATATGTCAGGCTACATCAGGCAAAAATGTCAGCGGTGGCTGTGGTAAAGCCAGCTCAGTTTAGCACCAGCACAGTAGCCATAGCAGCCAATTGAAATCGACTCGCAATTATGGCCACTGCCTCTGTGGACCTGACAGTGGAGAAAGGATACTGTTGAGAGAGAGAGAGAGAGAGAGAGAGAGAGAGAGAGAGAGAGAGAGAGAGAGAGAGCACAAATACATCAGGAGCTGAAATGGGGTCCGTTCAGGACCAGTGCAGATCCGCCTCACACACTCACACACACCCACATAATTCAGTGCCGCTGCCGCTCTGCCGGCGACATATGTTCCATTCACAGCGCCGTCACTCTTCATTTGGAATTAGTTTTTCTCTCCCCTCTTCCCTTTTTTCCCACCCTCCCTCCCTGCCTCCCTCCCTCCCTCCTTCCACCCCTCTCTCTCTCTCTCTCTCTCTCTCTCTGCACTAATGCTTTGGATGGTTGGCCATCAGCGCTTGCAGCTCCACTTAGAGACAGCTACTATTCTGGCCTAAGCAAGCAGCTCTCTCTCTCTCTCTCTCTCTCTCTCTCTCTCTCTCTCTCTCTGAGTCTCACTGACAGCTGGCTTAAGGCGGCCGCCTCCTCTCTGGCAAACTGCATTGTCTTCAGCAAGCCTGATTTTTCTGGACACACACACACACACACACACACACACACACACACACACACACACACACACACACACACACAGACAAAACCACAGCAGCTTCCCACTATGGGTGTGAAAAGAAAGCAAAGACACCTCAATGTTTTGCACTTGACCTACCGAAGCCGACCGAGCTGTGAAATACCCAACGGATGGGTCATTATGACTCGGGAGCAATTGGGCGTGGGAGTGATGATGCAAATAGAATATGTCACCTTAAGACCTTGCCTAAACACTGGGAATTACTGTAGGTTTAACTTAAATAGCACTCAAAATCACTGTTAGGTTTTAAATATTTGCTACAGTACTTGGGTTGGGTGAAACCCAGGAGAGATCACACCAGATGTGGGCTGAACAAGGTCATGCATAATGGCCATGCATGGTGGGTTATGTTCTCTCTCTCTCTCTCTCTCTCTCTCTCTCTCTCTCTCTCTCTCTCTCTCTCTCTCTCTCTCTCTCTCTCTCTCTCTCTCTCGGCTTGAATCTTTGGCTCATGAACTAAGAGGAGAGGGGAAAATAAGAGGGGGAGAGAGAAGGAGAGAAAGAAAGAGAGAGTGAGAGAGAAGGAAAGAGGGAGGGAGACATTGTCACGGAGGCCCTAATCAGCTCGGGTCTCCCTTGCGCTCTCTCTCTCTCTCGCCACTTCAAAAAGCCGATGCTGACTTATTGTTTCTATATAAAGGCCTCCGAACTCTGCCAGCACGGGCAAATTGGGAGACTTAACGGCGAGAGCGCAGAGGTGAGGCAGAGTTCACCCTCCGACTTTTCTTTTATTTATTTATTTTGATTTTTTTTTTTTTGGGTTGAAAGCCTCCAGCCTTAGGAGAAGAGGAGAGGAGAAGAGAGAGAGAGAGAGAGAGAGAGAGAGAGAGAGAGAGAGAGAGAGAGAGAGAGAGAGAGAGAGAGAGAGAAGAAGAAGGGAAAAAAACACTTTTATTTATTCCTCACTTGTCGACAGGGTGGAGGAGTGCAGGAGTTTACAAAAAAAAAAAGAAAAAGATGAAGATAAAAGAAGAGAGAGGGAGAGAAAATGTATGCCCTGGTGAGAGAGGTGTCATACTTCTTTTTTTTTTCTTTCAGCATCTCTTTTCTCTCTCCCTTCTCAGCCTCAACACTGAAAAACACAAGTGAAGCGACGTAATAAAAAAAATAACTAATAAATAAAAAAATAAATAAAAAATGGCTGATTGTCGTAGCTAGTCTTGTCCTCCTGATATCCACTCTTTGCTTGAGAACAAAGGACGCCCACTGTAAAGGCCATTGGAGGACTCTGGAGGAAGTGAGGCAATGAGCTGCTTGTCTAGTGTGGCTCTTTAACAAAGCCTACAGTATACAGCAGTCGCTGAATATGATAAACCAATAAAGACAAGCAAGTCAAAGTTTGAAGTGGTTCTTCATAGGGTTGAGATTATAGATGATAAATACTGAGAGAAAACTAATCTGTGAAAAGAAGCATGGCTAATGCCCAGCCATCTAGCCAGTGTAAATGATGAAGTCAAGAGAAGGATATACTGTAGTGGTGGTTTAGAACTCCTGCTGAACATATGTCACTTTACAATACTGTGCAACACCATGCTCTTCCATGTTACACTTCCATGTCACTTTGGATAAAATGAATGTAGGAGACCTGGGTCGCCTGGTTATATGTCAACCAAAGTTGGCGGTCTTTGGTCTTTTTCTGCGTTCACTGGTGCTTTCCAGGCAGCTCTGCCTCAAGGCTTTGTCTCCCCAAATCTAGGGTTAGGGTGACGTTTAAAGGTTATGAATCAACACGTAGCCCTGCTGTTTTATACTGCTAAGCGCTATTGAAAGCCACCTGAATGATCAAATTTCGTGGGAGGTGCCGTTGAGGGCAAGGATGCCATTGAATATTGTAGCCACTGTTCTACCATATCCAATGAACTACTAGCGGATGATTGTGCAGTGATGCCCATCTAGACATAACTGTCAAGAGTAGCAATACAGGCAACAGAGCTGTAATCAGTGGTTATTACTGGTCATTGGGGGTTATTGGTGGTTATTAATGGTTATTACTGGCCATTGGTGGTCATTGTTGGTCCACTAGCGCTTTGTATTTGGGTTGAGTGTGTGTGACCCTCTCTGCTCTAACTATGACCCTCCCCGCTCCGCTCCGCTCTGGCTTTAACTCAGAGCACAGTACCAGCCGTGCTGCTTCAGGGGGAAGAAGGGCTCTTTCAGGCGTAAAACCGATGACTCCCAAGCAGCAAAGACATAAACACACACACACACACACACACACACACACACACACACACACACACACACACACACACACACACACACACACACACACACACACACACACACACACACACACACACACACACACACACACACACACACACACACAAATCCTGTCTATTGATGCAGTTAATGGGCCTTGAAAAATCTCACAAACACACACACACACACACACACACACACACACACACACACACAGACACACACACACGCACACACACACAGAGAGTTGCATTCACAAACAGGCAGTTAAGAGAATGTGGCTGAAGCCCGCAGCATTGTGTCATCCTGCGGAGGAGCGAGACATCAGTGTTCCAGATGAACTCCTGCCCAGAGTCCCATTAACAGAGAACAGGAAGGAAGAAGCACTATATGGCATATGTCCAAATGTATTTATTGACCGGCAGGTCACATCAAAGGACATCTCACACCACCCTCCTCTCTCTCTCTCTCTCTCTCTCTCTCTCTCTCTGTCTCTCTCTCTCTCTCTCTCACTGTGTGTGTGTGTGTGTGTGTGTGTGTGTGTGTGTGTGCGTGCGTCTCACTCCACCCTCCTGTGTGTGTGTGTGTGTGTGTGTGTGTGTGTGTGTTTGTGTGTGTGTGTGTGTGTGTGTGTGTGTGTGTGTGTGTGTGTGTGTGTGTGTGTGTGTGTGTGTTGTCTTCACGGATCTGTGCACAAGGCTGCTGATGATCAAAGTGTACGGCCACATTTCACCCCCAATCACACAAACACAAATCACAGGCCTGATGGCATCATAAAGACAACCCCACAATAAGATGTGTGTGTGTGTGTGTGTGTGTGTGTGTGTGTGTGTGTGTGTGTGTGTGTGTGTCTAGAAGCCTCATCACAGTAATTGCTACTGTCATCATTGCAGTAGCCGGTGTGAGATGGCTATCTTGTTCTGCTCTCTAAAAGCCATGAAGTAAATAAGTGTCATGGCAAAGTGTGTGTGTGTGTGTGTGTGTGTGTGTGTGTGTGTGTGTGTGTGTGTGTGTGTGTGTGTGTGTGTGTGTTGTGTGTGTGTGTGTGTGTGTGTGTGTGTGTGTGGTTGTAACCACTGCTTGTCTGATGGCCTCCTATCAGCTGATGGCTTCATAACATACTATCACACACACACACACACACACACACACACACACACACACACACACACGAGGAGGATAAAAAAAACAGCCTTCTCCCCTTCTTCTCCTAATGTCTGTGACAGAGTGTTAAATTCCTTCCATCGTCTTCCTTTCTCCCTAAACACACACACACACACACACACACACACACACACACACACACACACACACACACACACACACACAGAGAAGTCTGACCCTTTGCCAGTTGTGAGCGGGGGCCATGGGCTTTGCTGGAGAAATGAAGGGCATGGGACGGAATGAATGGCTACACACACACACACACACACACACACACACACACACACACACCACCCCCCCCCCCCCCATCCCACCCCACTCTGTCTTCTTTAGCCTATGTTGCCCTATTAATTGAACTGATCAGATGGCACAGATGAGCTGGTCTTTGATGTGCTGGTGTGTGTGTGTGTGTGTGTGTGTGTGTGTGTGTGTGTGTGTGTGTGTGTGTGTGTGTGTGTGTGTCTCCCTCTTGGCGGCAGGCGGACCGTGGCTCACACAAAGACAAATGGGGCTGTTGCTATGGCAACAGCTGTCGAGGCCAGGGATCCTCTTGCAAAAACATTTCTATTTGGGAGACGAGGGGAGAATCCCTTTCCTCTCCTGCTACAGGAACAATATTAAATATGTGATAACACTCATTAGAATCAATGTTACTGCTAAAATACCCCCCTTCTTAATGCATTCATTTAGTCAGAGGCTCTGTGTGTGTGTGTGTGTGTGTGTGTGTGTGTGTGTGTGTGTGTGTGTGTGTGTGTGTGTGTGTGTGTCTTTTGGGGGAGGGCAAGGGGGTGGGGGGTGGGGGTGGGTGGGAGAGCGGACTGTTGGCATGCATGCACGCACACGTGCACACACACACACACACACACACACACACACACAGACACACACACATGCCTAATAACAAATGCAATTAAGAGTCTTTTCAGCTGTTGCAATGATGTATTAGATCAATTCCCTGTGTGACGTTGCCTGCTCAACCCGAACGGTGACACAGACACATGTGGAGGGGTTGCGTGTGTGTGTGTGTGTGTGTGTGTGTGTGTGTTAGTGTGTGTGAGAGAGAGAGAGTGAGAAAGAGAGGGGGATAGAGAGGGAGAAAAAAAGAGCACTTATGTCAGTGTGGGTAGGAGGAGTGTGGCTCATGGAACTTTAGTAACCCTTCCTGCCCCTATTGCCCCAGTCTGTTCCCCCGACTCTCCACCATCTCTCCACTCTTGCTAGAAGCTTCCTTTTCCTCTCTTTACCACTCAGCTCCTACACCATCTCTCAAACACACACACACACACTATCTGCTCTTTACCAAACACAAGGCTTTCTTATTATTATTAGGATCATTATTATTATTTTTAGCAACACTAATGAAGGGAAAAAAAGAATCATGCATGTGTGTTTTTTTTCAACAAAAGAAGATGTCGAAAGAAAAGAAAGGGAAAAAACAAGAACTCTCACATCAAATACCTTTCAAAACACTTTCACATGGCACGTTGCAGAAGGAGAGCGAGAGAGAGAGAGATAGAGAGAAAAAAATAAACGTCTCAAATTGACCACTGCATGCATGACCAGTCACTAAGCAGAGCACCGGCCGGGCTAGCTCCTATCATCAGGGCTGTAATCCACGGGTCCATGGGCCGTTAATTGAGATATCCCCTGGTCTGCATTAAAAAACTGCACTCGTTATGGTAATACAGAGGTTAGCCACCTCAGGGCTGGAACAGCGGGTGCGGGGGTGGAGGCACACACACACACACACACACACACACACACACACACACACACACACACACACACACACACACACACAGACACACACACACAGCACACACACACACACACACACACACACACACACACACACACACACACACACACACACACACACACACACACACACACACACACACACACACACACTTACACACAGGCCTCCTTGGCACCCCGGCTCTTAATTGACTAATTAAAAGAGCTGATTGGCTTGAGAGTGCTGTCACCTGATTTCCCTGAGTCTAATTAGAAGCTGACAGTGGAGGCTATCCTACAGGCTACAGGGCCTACAGTACTTCTGTTTGGTGTGATCCACCAGTGCGGTTTTCCAACGGCCTTATTAAAGGAAGAAAGAAAAAAAGAGGAGAAGAAAAAAAAGGCAGAATTATGTTATTTCTGTGGTTACTGTAAGTGAGTTTTAGAGTGCACCCATAGACAGGGAGTGGGTTGATATAAAGCATTATGATTTGTTTTGTTTGAGGATGGGATGGGAGGAGGGTAAAATCTCATTAGAAGACAAGATAAGAATGGATGGATGGATGGATAGATAGATAGATAACTCCCATAAACTGTGTCCCATGCTTCGCATCTTAAAACGGTTTCAGTTATAAAACTTGTGCAAATTATATCTGTCTTTCATCAAGATATCTGAAAGGGCAACCTTTAATGTGCGGTAATTAATGCTGACATGAAATCTTAAATATATGGAGTGCATTTTTAATGACGCCGGCCAACTGACTTACTGTAAAGTTCAAAGGAAGTTGTCTCTGAAGATGTGCTGTACACCTTTTAAATGTAGTTGATCAGACTATTTAGAGAGACGACACCTATTGAGCTGCTTTACTCTATCTAGTCCAAAAGACACAGAAATAAAGAAAAGGGGAAAAAAATCAATTTTGGCATGAAAGCTGTATTTCTAATAGGGCGTTGATGAAGTCCACCCATTCATGCAACATTATTAATGGATTCTGGTACATTTCCATGCTGCTCGATACCTTTGAAGAAGTAATGCAATGTACTGCATAGTCAGACTAAAACATTTTCTTTCCTCTCTCTCTCTCTCTCTCTCTCTACAAATATATCTCTCTATATGTTTTGTGCTCTGAGCAGAAGTCAAACTAGTGACCTTGACATTACTGGCAGCTCATTGTGCAGCTGAGGCTCAATGGGCCAATTACGCTATGTGAAATTCATTAGGTGAAGCATGCTATTGCTAAAACCATAATGGTGCTACAGGATGTGGTGTTACAAACAAAACACTCAGCTGTGGAGAGAGAGAGAGAGAGAGAGAGAGAGAGAGAGAGAGAGAGAGAGAGAGAGGTGAGGAAAAAAACACCTTGAAAACCAGGAATCCACAGGACTAATACACTCTTATCTTGAGCCATTCAACACTAATAACACAGCCACTGTTCACTATATAGACATTGGCTTGATACATTTAACATAGTTCCATGTAATGTATTGCAATGCATTGCACACAGATACATACACACACGTACACACACACACACACACACACACACCTTTTTTTTTTTTTTTTGCCACAGTTCATTACCAACGTCAGAAATGGAACAGCATAAGTATTTTAGGTGGCTCACTCACTACACACTCAAACGCCACCATAATGCCGTACTCACAGTGGTGGCCTCTGCCCTTGCCATATATAGCCACACACACACACACACACACACACACACACACACACACACACACACACACACACACACACACACACACACACACAACCTCCCAACTAGTTCTCAACACCACCAACAGGCCTGATCTCTGTCAGTTGAAGTGCAATATGCAATATCCCTTAAATGTCTATTTAAATAAGCCATGAAAGTTTGATGGGTCAGTAGTACCAGAGAGAGAGAGAGAGAGAGAGAGAGAGAGAGAGAGAGAGAGAGAGAGAGAGAGAGAGAGAGAGAGATGTGGAGTGGGGGTAGGGAGAGATGAAAGAGAAATGTGAGTTGGATAATGAGCGATGAGGGGATGAGGGATGAGAAAAAAGAAAGAGTGGCATGACGATGAACGAGTGGCAACTATATTCCTGCTAGATAGCACACATGCTAGGTACACAAGTGATTTGTCCAAAGTGATGAGCGTAACACAATAATATTGCAAACTAACACCATGGCAGTAAGATACTTGTCATAACAATTACTGAGATCATCATGAAGTAGGCTAGATAATGAGTTACATCTGTCATTGTTTTATCCATTGCACAAAGGAAAAGATTATTTCAGGACGAAATTCGCAACACATTCCATCTCGTGATAAACTGGGGACGAGCTCACATGTACATTATATGGTTTTGCTAGAATCTACAGTAAATAAACTCTTCTCATCTCATTATCTTTCCAGTTCCTTCAACTTGGATGTGCTTGTAGACAGGATATAATACACTGAGTGCTTAGACTTCCTTCATGTTGGTCTATAGCTTTCAATGAATTGTATTTCTCCAAAAAAAAAAAAAAAAGAAGTTATTCTCGTTCACTCTTGTCATGAGCTCCCCAACTAGCAACAGAAAGACCCTCTGGCGGGTAGTGTGCACCATCAGAACAGAATTAAATTAACTGAGGCCCCCCAATATTAAAATAATAACATTTACGTCTGGAATAAATGGGTTTGGTTCCAAAATCAATACATACACTCAATAATGCAAGTGCATCATTATAAAATAATAAGTGGTGGGAAACCTGTGCATTCCAGAGAACATTACAAAAACAGTGAAGAGGACTGTACACGTTTTAGATTTAATCATTTCATACCAAATGTCACATATTCCCATAGGTGGTAATATGATTATATCTCTAATAGGATTTTTGTAATATACAATGAAAAATTATATTTGAATGCAGCAGACAAACTGTGATAGCGCAGGCAAAAGGGTGAGAGGAAGAAAAAAAAGAAGAAAAAAAAAAGGGAAACGCTTTGCCTCGGTCACGCCATACTTTCAGCCAGTTTCGTGATGTCTTATTAAGAGACTCTCGAAAATAACCTTTCATATCCAAGGTTTAAACACAAGCTAAGTCTCCAAGGTTAATCCATTCCTTAATTACCTTGACTCTTTTTTCTGTGGTAAACACATAGTGATTCCACCTCTAGCACCAGCCCCTCCACCTCCTCAATTTCTCTCTCAAGCTCTTCACATCCGTCCTCCACATTTAAAAAAAAACAGCGCAACAAAACCACAGGGAAGCCAAGAAGTAGCTAATCATCAATGAAGGCTACAGCTCACAAGGTCTCCAGTTTGGACACTTTTATATGTATACAGCGAATAAATATATATAAAGCAACCATATATTTATATATATATATATAAATGGAGGTTGTTTTTTGAATACTGCCATAGAGCAGCTGAATAGGGTTGTCCATTAAGAGTGAGAAGAGAGAGAGAGAGAGAGAGAGAGAGAGAGAGAGAGAGAGAGAGAGAGAGAGAGAGAGAGAGAGATGAGGATTCCTTGTCCATCAAGCTCCTGAGCTCTTCACAATGGACATAAGGGATAATGTCTTTTCACATGACACATCAATGCCACACTGATTGGATTTTAAGGGTGCTCTCTCTCTCTCTCTCTCTCTCTCTCTCTCTCTCTCTCTCTCTCTCTCTCTCTCTCTCTCTCTCACACACACACACACACACACACACACACACACACACACATTTATTTTCCCTTTTTAGTCCCCTTTGGTTAGTTCTTTGGGAGAGAATATAAAGACGTCATCAACATAGAAAAATGGCTGCCTGAAGCAGCATGTAGCTACATGGACCTCAGCAACCCTGTTGATGTACGCTGTCAAAACAACGGAGCCGAGTTCTGAGAAAAACTATGCGGAAAGTCACCAACCACACACAGGGAGATCCATCAACTCCATCAACACCGTGTAAAAGTCAAGTTAAAGTCATTGTTATCTGTGACAGTCAAGTGTTACTCGCCTTGACTTTTAAATCACAGCTCCCTATTCACATCACACGCTATGCTAGCATACACAATGACAAAAAGAAAAGACAAAAAAAAAATCTCTGTTTTATGGAACTACGTGTGGAAAATGATACCGTTTCTGGTTATGGATGGTGGTGTTTCCCTGTCAGAGAGGAAGCCAAGGACAGTTTGCAGTCTGCCTTCTCTCTCAGCGGTCAAGCTTGTCCCCACTCTCTCTGATAACTAGCAGTTAGCGCCGCTACAATATGCCCCAAAGCCTCAGCGCTCATCCAAGATGGCACCCGTCCCAGAAACACAACCTCCTCAAAGGCCATAAAAGCGACTCTCATTTCCTTCCCCATAGCCATGTAATGTAATGTAACTTAATACACAAATATGCTACACCAGCGTATTATTATCGCAAACCCAATGTGGCAGACTCGCAACTTGCGATATCAAACGGTCCTATATGTTTACGGTGACACATGTGTACATTATATATTGACCCCAAGCCCATGGCGCTCGTCTAGTGATCTCATACATCTTGGGAGGTCCAGCGTATCAGATGTGGCTATTCCAAACATGGGAGATTTATTAAAACAAAGATGTGGATCTTCTTTGCATTGAAGTTGTATTTGTACAGAGCATATTGGGTCTAAATGTTCAAATGCATTAAAAATAGAAGGGTAAGAAAATATTGAAGCTTCTCAATGCTCACTGAGGAGACATAATGTTTTTCTTATACACACACACACACACACACACACACACACACACACACACACACACACACACATACACATACAGCACAGTAGTCCAGTTTCACCCTTTTCATTTTCCATTCAGTCCAGGGCTAAGTCAACTAGGCTGCTCTCCTGTTGAGCTTGTAACTAGCCTCTCTGCACCAGCTGAGTCCAAACAACTTCTCAGAGCGTGTATGTAGGTAATGACCTGAGGGAAATCTCAGCACAGCTCACCTGCAGGCAGGTGAGGGTCAGTGGAGCTTAGTCAGGCTAGCTATGCCGTAGTAGCTCTGTTCAGTACAGTACTGCAGGGGTGTAGCACCGAATTCTGGGCCCTCTGCAAAAGTAGTGGCCATGGGCCCCCCTCACCACCTGGTATACAATTCTAGACTCTTCAAGGCCCCTCTCCTCTCTTGGGGCCCTGGTAACTCAGTTCCCCTTTTCCCGCCACTATGGTGCCTCTGCGGTACTGTAACCACCACTGTACAGTAACATCAGGGTGGGTTAAAAAGGCTTTGATTTCATTAACTAGACTGTCTAGCAAACAATTTGAAATTTGAAAGCATAACCAATACAGGTTTAAAATGCCCATCCACTATGAAGTAGACACATGCATTTTGAGAGCAATCCGGGCTCTTTGTTCAAAAAGTCAGGTCAAACCAAGGAATCTAGTCAACCAGGCAAGGTGATGCTAAATTTGGAAGAGATAATCAAATAAAATCCTATACCACTGGAGATTCAGCAAGTGAGAGCGTGAGACTTGGACATTGAAAATTCTAACGTCCTAAAGAGGCAAAAGTGTGCTACAGCACAAACACATTAACACACAACAGGCCACAACACACACATCAGTCCCAACAACACCACCAAATACCACAAGATCTCCCAATTCACACAAAATTGATTACAGAATCATCACATTTAATGGGACCAGGGGAATGAACCCATTTCCCAGGTGACGTATTTAAGTCTGCAGCACGGGCACTAGACCAAGCCTTCCCATGATGCCTTGCAGGTAAAAACCAGTCGAGAGGTAAACACACTCTACACACAAAGAGGGGCCCAAAGACATCATATTTTCGTAGCAAAATGGAAACACATTATGCCTGAATATATTCTGATTTTTTTTTCAAGTTGTTGACAGTGCTACAAAGAGCAGATAAATAAGGTATTTATAAGAGTCTTTAAAGTCTCAATTGCCGGCGCTCAAGACGCTGTAGGTATGTGTGCCGTTAGAGGCATCTGCTTAGATCTGGCCTGCTTTAATGCTGACTGCTGAAAAGTCCTTTTTAAGTCACACTACAAACACGGCTGGCGGTAAACTTTTCCCCCTGAAGGAGCCAAGCGAGTGAGCGAGCGAGGGAGCGAACGAACGAACAAGAGAGCGAGCGAGTGAGAGAGAGAGCGGTGTTGGGATAGCTCCACTCTGGGGATTCTCCCGACTGCCTTACACTCCTCTCCTCTCTCTCTCTCTCTCTCTCTCTCTCTCTCTCTCTCTCTCTCTCTAGCAGATCTGAGGACAAGCCTTTGTTTCCACCCGCACCCCCGCCCACTCCCTTTAACTGCAAACAAAGACACTTTCGCTCCGCGTTACACTTATTTCTCTGTCATTTTTTTATTATTATTATTTTTTCTGGGAAAAATTAAGGGAGTGCATGCGTGTATGCACAAGTGTGCGAGCAATGTGTATATTAATGAGTGTATATATATGTGTGTGTGTGTGTGTGTGTGTGTGTGTGTGTGTGTGTGTGTGTGTGTGTGTGCGTGTGTGTGTGTGTGATTGTGCATGGATGTCAGTGAGGCGGTTATGTAGTCGTGTCACTTGCTGCCTCTGCCAGGCTTGGGAGATGTGGTGTGTGTCGTTTGGTTAATAACTCGGCTCTGGCTTGTTTATTTATTAGTTTACATGAGGCTGCACGTGTGTGTGTGTGTGTGTGTGTGTGTGTGTGTGTGTGTGTGTGTGTGCGTGTGTGTCGCAGTGTCAGTCTGTGTGTGCGAGGAATCCCGGAGCATGGTTGGGAACACACACACACACACACACGCACACACACACACACACACACACACACACACACACACACACACACACACACACACACTCGGAGCACTCGCTACCTGCCCCCACCCCGGGCAGCAGCCACACACTCGGCTCTCGCTCACATACATAAAATATTAAACCATTTGAGGGACAGTCCCATAACCTCCACTGACCTTCCGTCTACACACACACACACACACACACACACACACACACACACACACACACACATGGGGGGGCACACACTAACACGACAGCTTATGCCTCCACGGTGTTATGTGATTTGGTTATTTTTCTCCTGCAAGCCCTCAGCGTCCAATGATGTCTTTGCGACATCTGGCGGTGCATGCTATATTCTCTGAAAGACGAATACAAATATGAGAGAGAGAGCGAGAGAGAGAGAGAGAGAGAGAGAGAGAGAGAGAGAGAGAAGAGGAGGAGCGTGCTTGTAGAAAGAAAGAGAAGAGACACCACCACGAGCGGAACAGACGGACCGACGTAGAGACAGACAGAGAAGCGCTCGGGTCCCGTGGACACAAAGTGACGACTGCAGCCTTCTGAATTCCGCATTTTTTTTTTTCTTTTCTTGTCTTGCGAAGCTATAAGCACTTTGAAAATTCCATACTAAAAGGCTTGGCTACCCCCTAGCGGGGACTCTAATGCCACCTTCCTGGTGAGTCTGCATAGGACAGAGAGGGGGTGGGGGGGGGGGGGGGTGTAGGGGTCGGGGGGGGGTTGGATTGAGAGTTTACAAGGGGAGGTGTGAGAGTGTCTGTCTGTGTGTGTGTGTGTGTGGGGGGGGGGTGCGTATGGGGGGGTCGGTGCACATCTATGAATCCATAGGGTGCAGAGGTCAGCCTTCTTGAGATGCAGTGACATTATGACAATGGCCCACTTCTGCTGCGGCACAAATGCAAGCTGATCCATTCTGTGGGCTCCAAAGGACCCATGCATGGCCGTTCCCACACATTTAGAGACCACAGCGAGACAGAGAGAACCTCTTCTGCCACGCCTGAGACAGACAGAAGAGAAGAGAAAAAAAAAAGACAGACAGAAAGAAAGAAAGAAAGAGAGGGAGAGAGAGAGGGAGGGAGGGAGAAGGCCGATTGGCCCTGGGACCTCAAGCTTTTCTGCGCCTCTTTTAGAGACCGTATTAAAAGAGATGGCTCAATTCACCCTCATTATCGGCTCTCAGGCTGAAGCAGGAGTGCCAGTGTGTGTGTGTGTGTGTGTGTGTGTGTGTGTGTGTGTGTGTGTGTGTCTATCTGTCTGTCTCTCTGAGTATGTATGGTTGTGTGTGTGTGTGAGAGAGAGAAAGAGAGAGTGTGAAAGCAAAGAAACTAATTAGCAGCTGAATCTTTCGGAAAAAAAAATCAGAAAAAAAAATATATAAAATAAATAATGGAGGAATTTTGTGAAAAATATAGTCGATCCACACACACACAGACACACACACACACACACACACACACACACACACACACACACACACACACACACACACACACACAAATACATATATTTTCCTTTGCGGTTGGAGATGTGTCCTCTAGTGGATGGGTTTCTCACTCTGTCCCCCAAAACCAAGAGGAAAGGACAGATTCATTAGACGTGTACCCGTTCCACTCAGGATAGCAAAGCCATTAACAGTAATGGAGAATGATTGATGATATTTATCAAGCAATTACAAAAACAGG
>JAODXP020000028.1:3095239-3105239 GCA_027497455.2 Sardinella longiceps
TTTATTAAAGAATTACTCAAAGAATGGGAAGACCTGAACAACATCAGTTAGTGTTAAATGCCAAGTTTGCAATTCAGTCTTTGTTGTATGACCACAAAGGCAATGGTAGGCAATGGGTCAATTCACACCAGATCTTCCCCTTTTTAAGATATACTGCATTGACTTCAAAGTTGCATTAAAGGAAAATACCGGATTGAATTCAAGCATAGCTAAATGTGCTAGTTAGCCAGTGGAACAAAATAATTTGGTACAGCACAGACCAAACATGAACGCAGAAGTAAATAGGCACTTTACACTGAATCAATGGGACCTGACTGTTGGAAACCGAAAGTAAGATCTGAGGTTACATTGACTCAATGTAAAGTGTTTCGCGTTCGTGTTAGGTCTATGCTGTTCGAAATTCTTTCATTTCATTCAAAATATATTGCTGTTAGAAGGCTTGTGCAGCAGGGCTATGCTTAAACTTACTCCGGTATTTTCCTTTAATAATTCACTTTTATATGATTTCTCACCGCCATTAATGTCACAATGGTTATCATTACTCCTATTTATTAACAATCTATGGATTATCCTAAAAGGTGGTTTTAGCATTCATTCTAACCTCTCACTCCCATCTGAAACACACACACACATGCGCATACACATGCGCGCACACACACACACACACACACACACACACACACACACACACACACACACACACACACAAGCAATTACTTAGGCTGCATGAATCTCATTTACGAGGGCAGATGTGGTGGCAGGTTCTGTCCTTATCAACCATAGCCCAACAACCTTCATCGCCTGACGACATGCTCCCATGGTAACCTCAAAGGCGAGCCACCACTGAATGTCAATGAACCGCCAAACCCTCCACACACACATACTTGCACACACACAGCGTACAGAGTATTCAAAATGGTGGGCAGACCATCTGCACAAAGACTGGTGTGGTCCTCTGTGCCCAACCCCACCACCGCCTAACTCTAACCCTCTCCTCTCTCTCTCTCTCTCTCTCTGAACTGCCAAACCCTCACACACACACACACACACACACACACACACACACACACACAATGACCGTCACACCACACCTCTACTGGGAGCCATCAGCCCACCTCCACCCGTTTCACCTCCAGCGCTGACACACATCCCCACTGCGGAGACACCCAGAGTGCCCACATGGGCCCCCCTATGGGAGAAACACTCACACACACACACACACACACACACACACTCCTATGGGAGAGACAATCACACAATCACCCAGTCTATGGCTGGGAAATGAAGGTGTCAATAACTTGGAATGCATGGAATTAATAGGGGAATGAGTTGCTTAGTTAAAATAAGTACATAAGTATACAAGTTAAAATAAGTACTATATAAAAACAGACATGGATGTTTATGGTTATGGCCATATGAGAAGCATCATGGTACTCTACCTTGATACAATCATGCGCCAAATGCCTGTACTGTGCGATGCGATGCCAAAGACAACTCGGCTGAGATCTGGGATTTGTTCCGAGTTGGGAAATTTAGGGTTTGACATGAGGGACAACAAACGCAAGCACCTGTGACTTGTTATGTCAAAGCACCACCCACCACCCCCCACACCGCCCAATCAAACGCCAGAGAGAAACACAACACAGGTAAGCGGAGAGGGAACCACCGGAGCGGCTAATGCTCTCGCTGCTTAGTGGTTCAATTGTCCCTGTAATTGCCTTTCAGGAACTTAATTTGGGCCATGTTGCGTTGTTAATATCTGCGACTGTGCAGGCGGCCCCCGTATTTTTGGAGCGAGTGATTTATTGGCCACCTCCGAGGGGAGATTACGGGAGAGCGGCGACTGTGCCAGTCATGGCGGGGAGAGTGGCAGTGACGGCACACGAGGCAGACAGCTGGTGCGGTTCAGGATGCCGCAAGACACACACACACACACACAAGCACACACACACACACACATTCCCTTGAGCCAGGCCCAACCTGCAGCATTGCTAACCTCTCTCTCTCTCTCTCTCTCTCTCTCTCTCTCTCTCTCTCTCTCTCTCTCTCTGCTAATCATTCCTTCTCCTTCTGGCTTGGAGTTGCTGAAGATGCCTGTTTGACTTGCTAGGGTTTGAATCACGCAACATGACAACTGGTATTGGTCACGTTTTTATTCACAATATTTGAATCTTGAGATAAATAATACAGGAAAAGCCACAAAGGAGCTCTCAGAAATCGTTCAACCTACTGGAGTGGGTCTTTTCCTTTCGTTTCTCTCTGCTCTCTTCTCTCTCTCTCTCTCTCTCTCTCTCTCTCTCTCTCTCTCTCTCTCTCTCTCTCTCTCTCTCTGCCTGTCTGTCTGTCCCTCTCCTCTGTCACACTGTCAGCATGCCGCGCTAAATCCCAGATTAATAGTGACAGACAGGAATCCTTCTAATTATGTGCTGCTGGCCCCCATGCAAATGGATCAGCGTTGGTGGCGCTGTAATGAGACTGGCAGGCTGACATGGCCACCTCCGCTTCTCCTCGACGCTGCCATCACCCCCTTTTCCCTCTCCTCTCCTCTCCCTCTCTCCCCTTTCCTCTCTCTCTCTCTGCCTCCTACAGAAGTACTCCCCTGGTGGTGGTTGATGGTGGCTGTGATGGCTCTGCCTCTCACCAACACCCACAGATTTTGGCGCCACGAACAGGATCCTCGTCAGGTTCCAGTGATAGCAGTCCCGATCTCTGCATGCCTCCCCTGGGTGAGTTTCAGCAAACTGTGTGAATTAGGCTCGTCTCCAGACTCTGGTTGGGTCTACTGTACATGTGGCCATGTGGGTGGTCAAAGCTAGGCTAAGCAGAACCTTGCTAACATCCTGGGTCCACTGGGCTTCAGACACTTACTTAGACTGACCTGTAACGATTTATGACTGAAGATATCGAGTCAAAGCCACTTGGTTCTGTTTTTTCCACACAGAGATCCATGATTCATATCATCAAAGAGATTTGTATCCAAATTCAATAGTGTTCAGGTGCTAAGCTATCTGTTTTAGTGTTCAGGTGCTAAGCTATCTGTTTTAGCATGTATACTATCAGGATGTCCCTGGCTACACTGAATGATGGTGAAACCAAGAAGACAGAAGGTTGAAAGCAAAGAGAAACACACTGGGGAGATGAGAAAGAGTGTGTGTGTGTGTGTGTGTGTGTGTGTGTGTGTGTGTGTGTGTGTGTGTGTGTGTGTGTGTGTGTTTGAGGGTGACAGAGAGAGAGAGAGAGAGAGAGAGAGAGAGAGAGAGAGAGAGAGAGAGAGAGAGAGAGAGAGAGAGAGAGAGAGAGAGAGAATGCTTGTGCTGCCACCCATCTCTCTGACAGTCGGCTGTGTTGGATTTGACTTTCACAGTCTGGTGGCGGTCCGTGTGCGGAGACCCATCAGATCCACGCGCCAGCGCTTGATGAATGAGCCTCTCCTCTCTTCTCTGCCATGGGACACAGGGGCAACTGTGACCTCTCTCTCTCTCTCTCTCTCTCTCTCTCTCTCTCTCTCTCTCTCTCTCTCTCTCTCTCTCTCTCTCACACACACACACACACACACTACACACACACACACACACACACACACACACACACACACACACACACACACACACACACATACACACACACACACATACATATACACACATACACACACACACACACACACACACACACACACACACACACACACACACACACACACACACAACAGAAATCCATAATCAGCCTCACAACCATCAATTCCTGAGACCACTCTATCCACACACAAACACACAGAAAAGTTTAGTCTTGTCAACACACACCCCATAGATGGATGGATCAAGGCTGAAGATATGCAAAAGGATACAGAGAGAGAGAGAGAGAGAGAGAGAGAGAGAGAAGAATGTGAAGAAATGTGAAGAGAATGCATCCATATTGAAATGACAGTCTTTGCCAATTCCTCCTCAAAAGAATGTATATTCAAACCTATTCCTCATCACTCACACCTGCAGTGAAAGCCTTCCCCACTCTGACAGTTTTAACTCACTTGACTTATTCAGGCTAAGACTCGCACATCCTCCCCACGCTCCCCAAATGAAGCAACATACAGGCAAACAACACGCACTCAAAGACCTTCGCTGAACACTGTGAGACAGACACAATTACCTCCAGCGCTACGCAGAGGTGCCTGAACACTGAGAGTCTCCCAGTGTCTTGCTCTCTCTCTCTAAGCGTTGAAAGGCTCTGTAGTTCTTGGTTTTTTAAAATATATTTTATTCTCTCTCTCTCTCTCTCTCTCTCTCTCTCTCTCTCTCTCTCTCTCTCTCTCTCTCTCTCTCTCTCTCTCTCTCTCTCTATTCTCTCTCTTTCTCTCTGTGAGAAAAACCTCTGCCATATGGTCATCATTTGGAACAGATGGTATTTGCCCAACTTGGAAAAACCTCTGTGTCTGTGGGCACAATTTAAAGGCTCGTCTGGATCAGGACATGCCAGGCCGTGTCTTCTATGTCAATGGGCACTTACAAAACAGCTTAAAGGAGAAATCCGCTGTGAATCAGACACTGTTGTCTAAGGTCATTGAATGCTGTCTGTAGGAGAAATAAACTAAAGCATTATAGTCAAAGCACTTTTTAAGGTTCCTCACTTAGCCACACTGGCGGAACCCAATGTGGAGCTTTCAGGAACCCTTTAAAAAAACATGAGTTCTCTGAAGATCTTTGAAGGATACATTTTGGATTCCACCTTCACAACAGCCTCATTATCTTTCAAATATCATTGAGAAAACTAGTGTATTTTTAAAAGGGTTTTTGAAAGCTCAATTATGGGATCTGCCAGTGTGGCGAAGTGAGGAACCTTTTTTATTAGGAACCCTAATTATTTGCGTATCCTTCAGTTTTTACAGAATATAAAATATGAATGTTTAGTGAATGGGCATAGCAATATGAAACTAAGAGTGAGTTACTATGCCCTATTCACTTACTGTTAGTTGTGGGTTCACTGTTTGGTCTATGTTGCATCAAACTTGTCTTATACTTTTTCCTACTCGAACAACAGGTGTATCATAACAGGGTCATATGGGTTAAAATAAATTTTAAAAAGACATCTACATCTTGGTTAAGAAGGATATTTAGAGTGAGGGAACACATTTATTAATTATTAATTATTATTAATTATTAATTATTTACAGACAATTGTTCCAAATGTGACTTTAGAGAACTAAGTAATGTTGAATTTACCCCTTTGTGTTGTCCACCTACAGCCACAAGCATGGTGTCACAACAATACTTCAGCGTCCTCTATGCCTGTGCCTGCTAAACCAAGCAGGTAAAGAGTGCAACAAGCCCGGACCCAAGGGCCATTTCCACAGACTCAAATAGATGACCATCACACACACACACACACACACACACACACACACACACACACACACACACACACACACACAGACCCATGCGCACACACACACACACACACACAATCTGTACATTCACAGTCCACAGTTTCCTGCCGTCGAAGCGCAGTGGACTGAGGTGACAGAGAGAATCTTGGCGTCATAAACCTGCCGGTCCCTCTGTGTCTCCACCTCTGTGCTCAAGGTCTCGGTAGTATGTGTGTGTGTGTGTGTGTGTGTGTGTGTGTGTGTGTGTGTGTGTGTGTGTGTAAGGAGACCAATGAAGGAGATAACACAAAGGTCAAATAAGCTCCACCACTTATCACTAAGGCTTTAATACTAACACACATACACACACACACACACACACACACACACACACACACACACACACACACACACACACACGGTACACACACACGCACCTCTTCCCTCTCAATATGACATCTCCACTCCAGGATTAGTGATACCTCATTTCAGTGGAACACTGGGGCCAAACAAAAGGCCGGCTGATGGAAACGGAAGGAGGGAGCAGTGTAAGACACACACACACACACACACACACACACACACACACACACACAGCACTCAAAACACTGATGGACAAAAGATGGCCTTGGGTGCCTGGCAGGTAGATTACTCAGAGAACTCTGAGCACAAATCTCTTTCTTTTCCTTTTCCTTTTTTTTTTTAATGCACCATTTCATTACATATGTGCGTCGCTACATCTCCTACATTTGCTAGCACTGGATCATTCATTTGAGATGACAAAAGCTTGTCTGAGGCGTTGTGTGTGTGTGTGTGTGTGTGTGTGTGTGTGTGTTTCACCTGTGTAAAGCGGAGATGGAGAGCGGTTATCTCCTTAATTCTGTATGCTGGGTGCAGGTGAGTTAGTAAGGTCAGGTAAGGTGGACACAGACACAGGTAGGTATGATGCTCACTGTTGAGTCACATCTGGATGTGCAGACACACACACACACACACACACACACACACACACACACACAGGTGGCATCTCTGCGGTATTAGAATTGCTCTATACCAGAGGTGGGCAGTAATTTTGGTCACGTTGGGTTTTAGATATTGACTGACAGGCCAGGTGTTAACAGTCAAGCTGTTGATGAAAGTTGATGCCGCTAAATTGGCAAGTCTGAAATCAGTAGCCCCACTGTCTTGAAAGGACATGCTAATATGCAGGGTTAAAAGGAAAGGGGGGGGGGATTTGTATTTCATGAATACAACAAATTTAACAAATCAGACCTATAATCTAATTCACTCTGGCTGAATGAGAAATGATTATGATATTTTGGGAAGTTGAAAAGGCTCCATGGGCCAGATTAAATAGTCCAACGGGCCGCATGTGGCCCACGGGCCTTAGATTGCCCACCTCTACTCCATACACTAGCAACTGTGTGGCAAGACTGAAAACTCCAACTTCCCGGTTACTCGTGTTTCTACTTTTTTTTTTTTTTTTTGTTTTCGTGGGTCGTGTCCGTGAGTGACTTGTTTTTTTCTCTCTCTCTGAGCGTGTTTTGTGCGGGTTGTGATGATGGCGGTGGCGGCGCGTTCCCGGGACAGCAGGTGGGCGACAGAGAGGAGTGGGCGAGTCCATTAATCAACGGCAGCGTGTGCTGAAAAGCTCCATTTGAGGGTGATTTATGGACCTCAGGCCCGGTGGAGAGAGAGAGAGAGAGAGAGAGAGAGAGAGAGAGAGAGAGAGAGAGAGAGAGAGAGAAGAAGTGACAGGTGACAAAAGAAGGACGCACGCACAGACACACCTGTGTAAACCCAATCTCTCCCATCTGGAGAGAAGGCTGGGGATCTGGGTGTGTGCATGTGTGTGTGTGTGTGTGTGTGTGTGTGTGTGTGTGTGTGAGTGTGTGTGTGTGTGGAGGGGGGAGGGCGGTGGATTCAATGGCACGAAGGGTAGAGAGCAGCGAATCACACATAAAGTTAGCTCTCTACACTTGATGAAGTCATCTCTTCTCTAGTGATGTGTGATATTTTGTGTGTGTGTGTGTGTGTGTGTGTGTGTGTGTGTGTGTGTGTGTGTGTGTGTGTGTGTGTGTGTGTGTGTGTGTGTGTTGACAGAGGAAAGTTAGTATCTGTCCTTCTGTGTGAGTGTGGGAGAAAAAAAAGGACTGCTGCTTCTGATGGCTATTACTGAAACAGTGTCCCTTGAAACAGCGTAACACAATTACACACGTGCAGTTAGAGGTCAGCATTAATGGCCTACATCCTGCTAACACCTGCGACCACTTGGTTCCATTGGAGAAAAGAATAAGCTGGAGAAAAGCTATGGAAAGAGACAAACTATATGTTTTCTTTGTTATTTTTTTTACATAAGTGTGTGTGTGTGTGTGTGTGTGTGTGTGTGTGTGTGTGTGTGTGTGTGTGTGTGTGTGTGTGTGTGTGTTAGTGTGTGCATGTGTAGGCGAGACAGACAGCAAAAACTCACACACATGCACACACACACACACACACACACACACACACACACACACACAAAGGCACAGATGTGGGGTGGAGGTATATTGTGCCTGCTACTCAGGTCCCTGGAGGGACACTCCATTCCGGGGAAAAAGATTCCAATATGGAAATGGCGCTCGGAAAAAACGTCCCATGTGACCCAGAGACTACTTTTTTTTTCTTTTCTTCCCGAGACATTCCAGACAGACACAAACTGATCGTGATACAGACTAGTGATCTATTGCACACAGACTCAAGCTAAGCACTGCTTCTTTGGCTAACCAAACTGCTGAGGAGAATAGTACAGGCACTTGCATAATAGTGGACCAGACCTCATAATAACCTCATAACACATGGAAAATGTAGAGCAAGCCATTCATCCATCCATCCATCCATCCATCCATCCATTCATTTTTTTTGTTTCTTCATTCATTGTAAATGAAACTGCAACATGCAGCTGCTGTGGGATTTCTTCTCACTAACAGCCATTAAACACCCCAAATTTTGTCTGCAACTATTTCAATGGGGAAATTTGGAGTGAACAGGTAAGTAAGCAAGGTAAGTCAGAAGGTAAGTCACAAACATCTGAAAGACATTTGCTTATTGACATCAGACATTTATTGAAAAACAACATGCATCTGTTCTGGGACTTTCTTTCCCCCGCTGATAACCATCAAGCCAATCAAAAAGCAAAACACTCTTGGTTTCTAACATGTTTAGTGATAGCAAGGTCAACAGATGGCTTTTACACTTGAGGCTATCTCTTGAGGACTCTTTTAGCTGAGCATTTAGCACAAAGCGTAGCCACTTGTTCCCTGTGTGCTACGGCTAGCGCTAGCTTCCCAAGCATAGCCTAGCCTATAGCCTCTCCACAAAACGCTTGCTAATTAGCAACAAGACAGTTATTGCTCCTTTTGATGGCTCCAAATTACACTGGGCTATATTATCTCCCTTTGTGCTTTGAATTATCTCTCTTTTTTCTGTATGCTACCTTTACTCTGTCATTTTTCTTCTCATCTCTCTCTCTCTCTCTCTCTCTCTCTCTCTCTCTCTCTCTGGGGTCCCTAGGCAGCTAGTTGGATGTTTCTCATTCAGGAATAATCCCATTGTAATTCTCTTCGGCTGAGACAGAGTGACAGTATCTGTTTTAAACACGTGTGCAACAAAGCGGCACAAGGGGTGAACACAGACACACACACACACACACACACACACACACACACACACACACACACATCACCTCAAAGCGGCACAAGGGGTGAACACAGACACACACACACACACACACATCACCACTCTCTCTCTCTCTCTTAACAGCGTCCTTGGCACACAAGCCACTTGCCCTTTCTGAGGGGGATGGTGTGTGTGCACGTTAACAATGAGGCTGATGTAAAATGGGCTCTCGATGCGGCGGTGGCGGCGCCCAGACAAGGGTGCTACTCGGCTTATGACGCGGCGATAGCCGTCAGAGTGACAGCACTGAATTGAGCCCAGAGAGCCTGCTTGAAGTATGGGCACCTAATGTGTCACAAGGCTGCATAAATATTTATGATATATGCGTGTGACTGTGAGCACACGTCTCTGTGTGTGCCTGTGTGTGTGTGCGTGTGTGTGTGTGTGTGTGTCTACTGTATATGTGCATGTGTGTGTGTGTGTGTGTGTGTGTGTGTGTGTGTGTGTGTGTGTGTGTGTGTGTGAGTTAAAAAGATGGGGCATGGTGCTCACCCTAGAAGAGCAGATGCCTTTTAAAGGTACAGTAAGAGCCACGAGTCACAACCCTCATCTAACTCCAGCAGTCATTTGATAAGGTTACATTTGTTTCTTTTCTTTTCTCTTTTCTTTTTTTTACCCACAAGGCCCATGTCATCCTTCCATCCATCATTCCATCCATCCATCCCAGAGTCCTCCACTCAGGCCCCCCTGTCCAACACCACACACACACACATACACATACACACAGACATACACAGACACACGCACGCACGCACACACTATACCCCTACCGAAATTTCAGCCCTACCCATTCCCCCTGAGTCCCCACACCCCCACCCGGGGGACCTTGGCTCAATCCCTTCCCCTGTCGGCACTGTCCGTGAAGCGGGCATTCCATCACCCCCCCTTCATCCTCCTCCTCCTCCTCCTCTTCCTCCTCCTCGCCCT
>JAODXP020000028.1:3110239-3112739 GCA_027497455.2 Sardinella longiceps
AGACAGTATGCCTAGTCTGCATGTCTGGGGGGAACATTTTTGGAGAACTATTCAAGGTAGAAGCTTAGAAAACTAGACAAAACTTTGCAAAAGAGAAAAGTAGACAGAGAGAGAAGCAGACAGAGAGCAACGATGGAAAGGAAGGAATAAAGAAATAAGGGAAAGAAAGAAAGAAAGAGGGAGAGAGAAGAGAGAGAGAAAGGAAAAAAGAGAGAAAAGAGGTAATGACAGAGGGAGGAGAGAAAGAAAGAAAGAAAGAAAGAAAGAAAGAAAGAAAGAGAGAGAGAGAGAGAGAGAGAGAGAGAGAGAGAGAGAGAGAGAGAGAGAAAGAGAGAGAGAAAGAGAAGAGAGAGAGAAAGAGAAAAAGAAAGAAGTGAGTCTGAAGAGGAATCTAATCCCTTCAGAATAGGTAAAAAAGTATGGACAGCTGTTTGGGTGTTCATTAAAAGTGTCCGGCCCTGGGCCAATTCTCAGCAGGACCACTGACCGGCTTCAAAGGCAGAATTAGTACTTCTCTCTCATTTCCAACACTATTTATACAGTTTTTTGGACACAATGGACACGTCTCTCCCTCCTGTCTTTCTCCAGTGGAATTGGCTCTGACAATTGTAGAAATTAATCAGCCCCAATTAGAAAGAGGGAAATTAAACACAGGACATTTGAAAAGGACACGGATATGTATAGCTCTGACACATAGGACTACACCAGAAACGGGATAAAGAGTTGGAAGTTGGAAAGTTACAAATGTCTTAATTCACCTATTTTTATTTCACTGTCAAAGGCATTTTGTAATGTTCCTTTGATAATAATGTAATAGGTCAAGCGTAAGAGCTTACGAAAAACGTAAGTACTAACACATAACTGGTCCTGCCAATAAGACTGTGTGTGGAAAATCTTTGGGTTGATGGCAATGTTTTGCTGAAGTTTACTTTTTACAAATGGGATGAGTTGATGATGAACGCACACACGCACACACACGCACACACACGCACACACACAGACACAAACACAAACACACACACACAACACACACACACAAACACACACACACAAACAAACACAAAATCGCATACAGTCACACAAACACAAGGACATATGGACAAGAGAGGACGTGCTAGTTTTCATTTTATGAAGACATTATGTGATGTCTGGAACTTACAACAGTCCTACACACACACACACACACACACACACACACACGCTAAAACATCCACAGAGGCACACACACACACACACACACACACACACACACACACACACACACACACACACACACACACACACCGGGTGTGTGAAGCCACCCGTCTGCCTTTGGGCCTAATTGCTGGCTAAGAGGCAGCAGTTGTGTACCTCGTTGAGGGTGATGATGTGATAAATGTGCCGGAGGCGCTGGCTGCCACCTGCTCGGTGGCTCAACTCCAGCACCATCAAATGCGTCTTCAGCTCGCCCGCCTCCACCGACGAAGACCACGGCAGCCACCACGAAGACACCGATGTCATCGCTGAGGATGAGGAGGATGCTGCAGCTGCGGCTGCGGCGGCTGCAGAGACACCTCTTTCCTGCAACGCCTCACTCTCTGCACGCTCAAAGACACTAGAGAGAGAGAGAGGGAGAGAGAGAGAGGGATAGGAAGAGGGGGACATGGAGGAGGTGAGTGAGAAAGAAAGAAAGGAGACAGGGACAGATGGAAGCGAGTGAGTGAGAAAGAAAGGAATAATAGAAATTAAGAGGGAGAGTAAGAAAGAGCAAAAGGATAAGAGAGAGAGTGAAAGAGAAAAAAAAGACAGATAGAGAAAGAAGGTAGAAAAAAAGAGGATAGCAAAAGTCAATACCACGAGAAGAAAGAATGACCCAACAATGGAACAGCACTGGTGCATCTCCAGCATGGCACCCACGAGGCACCCAACATGGGGGTAATCTAAGGACACACTCAGGCAGGCATGGGTCACCACTGCACCCCCTCAGCCTCTGGAGGCCCTGGAGAAGAACTCCGTCCCAGCAAGGAGTCTTCCTCCTCCTCCTCCTCCTCCTCCTCTTCTTCCTCTATCTCCTCCTCCAACTCCTCCAGAGCCACCTTCCAGGGAAGCCCTCCCCTCCCACCCCTCTTCCCCCACCTCCCCCCCTGCTTAGGCAGGGCACCTCAGGGGGAAACAAGCCTGAGTGAACGCTGGCACCAGCCCTTGTTTACTTACAGTAAGTCAAAGGGAACAAAGTGATCGAGCGTTCCAATTTCTTTTCTTTTTTTTCTTTCTTTCTTCCCCATCATCCCCCTTCCCTGATCAGCTACTATCACCACACACACACACACACACACACACACATACATACAGATACACACAGAAACACACACACACACACACCAACCGCTTTCTTCTTCACTTGCCGAGTCTTAGCTGCAGTTTTTTCCTTTTTCTTTTTTTTAATTTAATAATTCACTTCCAAATTAATTTTTCAATCAATCCCAGTTGCTCCTGCTGTCTCTTTGGGGCCCCTGAACAA
>JAODXP020000028.1:3115239-3120239 GCA_027497455.2 Sardinella longiceps
ACACACCAAGCGGGTCAACATCCAGGAACTCCAGTTTTGGCCCTTTTTTTTTTTTTTTTTTAAATGGGCCATATTTCAATTTTACAGAATTATCCTAATGGCAAAACAACAAGTAACAGCTCAAAGTTCTTGCAAGACGAAGATGATTGCGGGGATGAGATCAGAGACTCGCCGTGCTCTCCATCATGCCCCTGGACAGGGGTGGCTTTTCTGAGTAAGATTTATGTGCCATTTAGCAATAAATCAACTGTGGCATCACGCTCATCAGGGCCAGAGCGCACAGAATTGTTGGGAAAATTCCGTCTCGCGCTTGTCACGGGTGGCTGACATGTGTCCATCTCAAAGACGTGGAGTCCGCAACTCGCTGTAAGTGCCAATCACGTTCCAATTTCGACCTCGAAATTATTGGATGTCTCAATGTCATTCATGTGTCCTCCTAAGTTTAATGTATTCTCTGAGTTTCTTCTGATCCTTATGAGACCTGATGAATATCATTCATTTTTTTGCAAGGTTCTACTTATGCATTTAATCATAAGCAAGGTCCAGACAGATTTAAGAAACCTGAAACTATTCGTTTTACTGATTTATTATCTAATTCTTTCAATCTAAGCGTTTGGTCAGTGTGATGCACCTCATTTGTCTAAATCCTCCACAACTCCATCCCACAATTTGATCAGCTTTGATCAGCTAGCAACTCATCCATCTAACTCATAGTACGCTTACAAATACTTTTAATGACACACAGTCCAGGCTGACAGATTGATCTGTGATTGAGACACATTTCACTAGAGACTCATCTGATTCCTCTGACCACCAACATCCCATGATTCATGTGGTCAGCTTCATGCAACTCATCTGAGCCAACCCATATTTCTATGGTTTTATCTATAATCACAAAAAGAGTCCCAAAAAAATGATAAATGACGATACATGGGGCAACTTACTGATTAATGTTGGCAATCACCTATCAAGTTCTGCGGGTAAGAATATACCCCAGCACATACTCAGAAAGACTGCCTAGCAACAACGCGCAAAAAGTTAGCCTTTTGTGTCATGAGCAAAACATTCAATTCATCATTGCATTTTCCTTCTGGCAACCCCAATTTTAGCTTTAGCTTAGCATAGGCTCTGGAATGCAATGTTGCCGAAGAGTTGCTAACTGGCTACTTTACATTCCAGCGCCTATGTAAAACTAAAGCTAAAAAAGAGCTAGAATTGAGGTTGCCAGATTAGGGAAGTGCATGCACGGAGACCAAAAATGCTTTTACCCACATGTAACTCCAGGTAAGGAGGTAAATAAAAATAAAAGGGTGGAGTATTTCTTTAACCTTTGACCTGATACTGACCTCTTGCAGCACAGTTTACGGGCCTTGTGCAGCTGGATGGCAATTCCTTTGGGCCGCCTCTCGTCCAGGCCCTGCAGCACCATGTGGACAGCGGGCTTGGGCACTCCACCCCTCTGCTGCCCCACGCTGGCCTGGAGGCACTCCGACAGCAGCACCAGACGCTCCTTGGCGCCCCGCTCCAGAGGCGAGCACCCGGCTAGCCGTTCCAGAGCCTCGCCGTCCTCCAGGCGCCGGCACAGGCGGCCCAATAGGGCCCACACCAGCAGGCCCGTGGGCCGGAGCTGGCGCGCGTGCTGTGGGAGTCGCTTCTCGGCCACCAGGAAGAGGAAGCGGACGGGGAGGGGGATGGAGGCCACGGCGGAGGGCAGGCTGGTGAAGATGAAGGAGAGGGCCTGCATGGCCACGGTTTTACCAGGAGCTATGGGAGGAGGAAGACAGGGACAGTGGGACAAAGCTTCAAGGTTAGATATATATTTATACTTATATGTTCATATATGTTTACATTTTACACTTAAAGTAACAATATATAACATGGCCACTGTTTTACCAGAAGCTGGGAGGAGGAAGATGGACAAAACTCTGAGGTTACGCATATTCATATGCATCTGATGAAGCCCATTGTTTTAATGCTTTTTTAATTAGTAATAAAATGGTGTACATTTGGATTTTTCTGTTTTTGGGAAGACTACAATATCCACATTTTCATACTGAATGTTCAATGAGTCATACTTCAAGCTAAGATCACAGTGACTTACGTCAATTCTAAATATATTATAGACCCAAAAAGACATCTTCTCTGCTTGCTATTTTATCATTAAACTGCCTAATTCTAAATCAAAGTGCTGGTTGTGGCATCAAAGATCACAAGTGTGACAAAACACAGTGCATATTTACTCTTGGTGGGGTCTCTTCCCTTGGCATCCTGGGGGATGTAGTTCCACACTTTGGGGATTTTGCTGAGGAGGCACTCTGGGGCGTCCTGCTGGAGAAGCGATCCAGGCAGGTCGTCAGACGCCTGCACGATATGGACCAGCTGCCGCAGGAGTCCATCTGTGGACCGCGACACCATGGCCCGGATGCAGCGCAGCACGGCCGGTTCAGGTCCGCCGGAGTCTGAGACACACACACACACACACACACACACACACACACACACACACACACACACACACACACAAAAGAGGAACCAGGCACAGAGATGGAGGTAAGTCACTCAGTACATTTAAAGAAAGTGACTTAGAATACTGTTTAGGTAGTCAGTAAAACTAGAGAAGAGTTGGTCATTAAATCCTCAGGAAGAGGCTTAGCTTGGTGGCTGTATAAATTATGCTTGCTCTGGTGCCCCGGAAAGCATACATACATTTGCACATAATTGGGTTTGAGGAGCCAATGCACAACTAATGAAGTCGAAGCGTCTATTTTTATACGTTTTCAAAGAGAGACATATATTTCTGCTGCATGGGGAACCTTCACAATTAAACACCGTGCTAGAGTGCCGTAATCACTTTGGGAGTGACAGCTTTAGAGCCAGGGCAGAACTCATTTCATCAACAAGCCGTGACAACAACGACAAAAACGACAACGACAACAACAACAACAACAACAAACAACAACAACAACAACAAACAACAACAACGCTCTGAAAACAACCTTGACACCCTCAACATCCACTTCAGGAACAAAAAAAGAATGATCAGTCTTGTGTGTGTGTGTGTGTGTGTGTGTGTGTGTGTGTGTGTGTGTGTGTGTGTGTGTGTGTGTGTGTGTTCCATAATGATGTCCATAATACCAAAAAATACCTTAGTATTTGTATGATGTGAATAATTACGTGAAATGTTTTGTACATTTTTGCACAAGCTTTACAGTCAAAAATAGCAACTGCTCAAATTCCATGTAAATAACATCAAACTGTACCATTGCATTGCATTGCATAGCAGACATTGATAGCAATGTTGTAAAAAATGTTCTCCTAGTAATGTTGGAAATACTTTCAATCATATCTATATATCTAATCATTTATCTAATTTAGTTGTTTGTTTGATCATTTATTTTTATTTTTGGCCCAAAATGTTGTATCTGTCCTGTTATTTGCATGTGGTTGTGGGTGGTGGCAGTCAGCAATTAGCATTTTTATTATTATTTTATTTTTGCATTGCATCGCAGATCCTTTTCCTATTTTCAATTAGTGTTGTAAGTAATATCAATCGCAACTATCTCTATATTTATTACTTTTATTAGTTGTGTCAGTCGTGTTGTCTGTAAGTGCGGTATGGGTGGTGCCAGTTAGAAATGAGTCTTGTTAAGACCACCAGGGCTACTGCTCACACACTGAGAACCAAAAACTCCTCTCCTCTTCTGTCTCACTTCTCCACACCAACACAAACCAGTCCTCTCTCTCTCTCTCTCTCTCTCTCTCTCTCTCTCTCTCTCTCTCTCTCTCTCTCTCTCTCTCTCTCTCTCTCTCTCTCTCCCTCCCTCCCTCCCTCTCCCATCATCCATCCACCCACCCCACTCATTGCCGTAATTTATGCTACAGTAATTACCCCTTGCATGTAATAAAGTCTCTCTCTCTTTTACACACACACACACACACACACACACACACACACACACACACACACACACACACACCAAACGGGCCCCCCGTCTCCACAGGAGCTCCGATTAAAAACCTCCCGAATCAAAGGCCTCTCCAAACAGGAAGTGTCAGGGTATAATTGCTGCCTCTGTTTCGCGACGCCAAAATCAATGTGCTACCATTAGTTCAACAGCAAAAGATTCATGTCGGGCCTTTTTTGTTACTGCTGTTGCTGTTTCTGCAGCTGATGATGATGACGATGTTGTTGTTGTTGCTGGTCGGGAGTGGATGTTGATGTTTTTATGTTGTTGTTGCTATTTGTTCGTGGGAAACGTATGAAAAATGGAAATGCAAGTAAACAAGTGATCAGAGACAGCTGAGGGTTTAATTATGGCTTTATGATTCATGAGCTTTCTGCTGCACTTTGAAAGATGTTTTTTTTTTTTTTTTAGCCTTGGTGGTCAGCCTCTGCAATTATGATACACAAAAGACTGCAATGCTAAAGTAATAACTTCTTTAGAGAGCTAATAATTCACTTTTTTTAAACTATGTGCTGTTGTATGTTACTTTTCTTTATTGATGTCACATATTAAAAATGACTGAACATTTTTTTTTTCAGTTTTAACGCTTTATCAGACAGACTGTTAAGTCTAATTAGAAGTATCCTACATAACTACACTACTTCATGTTACAACAAGCTATGTAGGACATGAACAAAAAAAGTTGTCCAGACAGAAAAACTACCTATTTGTATACAGTAGTATTATGCAAGCAGCATGCTAATGTATAGGATGACACATCCAATATCTCTAGCGCATAGAGACAGTAGAGTAGCTGTAGCACCTGTCAGGTAGTAGAGGCGATCCCAGAGCTGGTTCTTGTTGAAGTAGGGCTCCAGCACTAGGGTCAGGGCCCGGGGCACTTTGTTCAGGGAGGCCAGCACTGTGACCATGGCTTCCAGGAAGCTCTCGGCCGTCTCAGGGGGGCTCTCTGGAGGAGGAGGGACCTCTGCTGGGGCTGGGACCTCCACCGCTGGCTCCTCTCCGAACAGGTCTGAGGAGATAGAGATTGGAATG
>JAODXP020000028.1:3127739-3130239 GCA_027497455.2 Sardinella longiceps
AAACTCAAAATTTTAAGGCTACTAGCATGCTAGTCAAGTTCCTAAACAGCTACACTACTATAAATATTCTGACATAGTAAAGAAAAGAAAAATGCTACAAACAAATTAAAATTATTGTATTCTAACAAACACTGCTAGTAAACTCAATTTGAAGATTGAATAATAATTCCATAAATTGAAAATTAGTAAAAAAAAAAAAATAATAATAATCTTTCAGGAACTCCATCGCAATGTGTTGATTAATCGGCTGTAGTTACTGTATATCCCATTTATGGGCTATGAGAGCGAGGAAGAGGGGGAGGAAGAATAGGAGGAAGAGGAGGTAACGAGGAAGGTAACTCCCTTCTCCTGTTACTGGGGGACAAGGTCGTTTAAAAAAAAAAAAGAAAAAGAAAAAGAAAAAAGAAAAGAAAAAAGAAAGGGCCTCTTCAAAGGCTGTGTTTGGGCACGTCGCTATTTGTCTGGCTAATGTCTAAAGCCTGTACTGATGACTGAAGAGGGAGCTGAAGCGGGGAGCTCATCTGCTTGGCAGACACACACACACACACACACACACACACACACACACACACACACACACACACATACACACACACGCATGCAACCACACACACACACACACACACACACACACACACACACACACACACACACACTCACACACACTAACACACACACGCACAGGGGGAGAATATTACTCCCATAAGCAGTCCCGTGGCTGGCTGTCCTTGTAGGAAAAGCACATCTCAGGAAACGAAAGCCAGTCGGGCTGAACGCAAAAACACATGCAAAAATGCATGCTGGCACACACACAGGCAAACTCACACACACACACACACACACACACACACACACACACACAGTCCGACACACACACACACACACACACACACACACACACACACACACACACACACACACACACACACACACACACACACACACACACACACAGGGAGGGAGTCTGTGTTTTGTCAGTGGTGAGCGGTTGGAGAGGGTGGCATGTTTAAACTCTTTAAGTATGTGTTAATGCAGAGCACTGAGCCTCTGCTGATCTCCAGACTGAACACTCACTGCTGGAGGAGAGGAGAAAACGACAGAATAGAGGAGAAGGAGGACAGGAGAGGAGAGGAGAGGAGAGGAGAGGAGAGGAGAGGAGAGGAGAGGAGAGGAGAGGAGAGAGAGGAGAGGAGAGGAGAGGAGAGGAGAGAAGAGGAGAGGAGAGAAGAGAAGAGGAGAGAAGAGGAGAGGAATGCAGAGAGGAGAAAAGAAGAGCGGAGCACAGAAGAGATGGAATAAGACAAGAGAGAAGAGAGGAAAGGAGAGAAGAAGAGAGGAATGAGGAGAGAAGAGCAGAGAGGAGAATATAGGAAAGAGGAGAATATAGGAAAGTAGAAAAGAGAGGACAGGAACAGAGAGAAGAGAGGAAAGAGAAGAGAAGAGAAGAGAAGAGAAGAGAAGAGAAGAGAAGAGAAGAGAAGAGAAGAGAAGAGGAGAGACATGGAGAGGAGGCTGAGCTGTTTGCCAGCCAGTCACAGAGTGGGGCACACGTGTGTGTGGACAAAAGACCGCCTGTTCAGCTGTGTGTGTGTGTGTGTGTGTGTGTGTGTGTGTGTGTGTGTGTGTGTGTGTGTGTGTGTGTGTGTGTGCTTTAAAGTGCTTGTGATCACTCAGCACCACCAGTCTGCTCCATTAGCCTGAGGTCAAAGGTCAAAGTTCAAGGCCAAGGTCATGAGAGGCACTATTAGAGCACTCAGTATGGACACGTATGCATACTAGACTGAAAGCCATTAAAATCACTGGTATACTCCGTGGGGTATCCTCACAGGCCGCTGGGCGTTGGATTGGGTGGGGGTATGTGTTCCATGTTTGCAGCATCAGACCAGGTGGACACACACACGTGCACACATCTCTCTCTCTCTCTCTCTCTCTCTCTCTCTCTCTCCACATACACACACACACACACACACACACATACACACACACATACACACACACACATACACACACACACACACACACACACACACACACACACACACCCTGAGTCTTTTGTTGTTGGCTGGATAAAGACTGGGAATAAAAAAGGCTAAAAGATGAGAATTGAAGCAAGGTGTGTGTGTGTGTGTGTGTGTTGTCGGTGGATTATTACCTGACCTGTTGGACCCTGCGGTAGGAGGGTCGGACGCGGGAGTACCTCTGCACCAGCAGCTGCAGGCTCTGGCACAACACCTGGGCCAGGAGCTGGCGGGCCAGATCAGGAGGCAGCGCCCCCCACAGGTCACTACGCAGCCCAGTCAGGAAGTAGTGCCACATCTGGATAGAGAAGGAGCAGCGCTCGTCCTGACAGCAGCAGGAGGAGGAGGAAGAAGAAGAGGTGGAGGAGAAGAAAGAAATAAGAGAAGAAGAAGAAGAAGAAAAAGAAGAAGAAGAAGAAGAAAGAAAGAAAGAAAGAAAGAAAGAAATGAAAGGAAAGGAAGAAACAAACAAAGAAAAGAAG
>JAODXP020000028.1:3135239-3137739 GCA_027497455.2 Sardinella longiceps
AAATATAACAGTGAGGTGAATCTATACTCTGGTCCCAGTGGGCACTTACAGTTGAACGAAATACGCGATAACCATTGCAACAGTGCCTGTTTCCATACTGTAGCTATGCTGTTGGTTTACTGTTATATTGATGTTGTTGTTGTTGTTGTTGTTGTTGTTGTTGTTGACTTTTGTCTTCCACCTCTTTAAAGGGACACTGGGCAGTGGAAGGAAACATTTACAAAAGTTTTACAGAAAAAAAGTCCCTTTAAAACAAGGAGTCTGATCTCATGTCTGATCTCATCTGCATCAAAGGAACCCTGGAGAGGGACCATGGAGAGGAACCCTGGAGTGGAACCATTGATTCTTACCTCGTAGAAAGGCTTGGGGTCGGCCCAGTAGTGACTCTCGGCGTCCAGCAGGAGGCTGGAGGCACAGACGCCCAGGCAGTAGCTGGTCAGCTGGTCCTGCAGAGAGGTGCTAAGGTCCAGGCACTTCTGAGTGGGGAGCTGGGGTGAAGGCCTGCGAGAAAGACAGGAGGAGAAGAAACAAGCTCAAGCTGAAACAAGAAGTTTAAACATTTACATTTATGCATTTAGCATTTAGCTTTTATCCAAAGTGAATTACATTTTACCATCTACATCAGGGCCAGTTACCCTGGAGCAATTATTGCCCATTTTCTCAATTTGTTCCTAGTTCATGCTCACACTTTTCTCTACAGAAGTCCCCCTTCAGCTCCCCAAGACTTACTACAGCTCCTGTCCTGGTCCAACCTATGCCCAGATGTGCTGAGGAAAGTAACAACCACCAATCGACCCATTACACTTAGAGAACCATCACAGCAACTGTTAACCTGTTCAATTAAGGTCAATTAAGCTAAAATAGTTTCAAGAACAAAATTACGTATCCCACACCCATCCTTTAAACACACTAGGCCTACTACCCAATAAAGTTTCTCAACAATACCGGACCAAACTAGAACCAGGAAAGTACCGGAAGCCAAGAGGGGGGTGACGGAGGGAGGGCCTTGCTTCAATAGAGTACTGCTGAAGTGTGACTGTAGATAACCATGGCTGGATAAAGGCTGCTGGCCTGGGCCTTGATTACAGCTTAAGGACCACTGATAGCCTTGGCAGGGAAATCAGGAGATGAGGAATCCATCTTGGCTAGGCTAGTGAATGTGTGTGTGTGTGTGTGTGTGTGTGTGTGTGTGTGTGTGTGTGTGTGTGTGTGTGTACGTGTGTGAGAGCGAGAGAGAGAGAGAGAGAGAGAGAGAGACAGAGAGAAAGAGAGAGAGAGATTCATTTAACTGCAGACTCATTCTCTCATTCTACCAGAGATGCTGCCTGTAGATAATCACCTGTGAGAACACTTCTCTTCTCTCTCTCTCTCTCTCTCTCTCTCTCTCTCTCTCTCTCTCTCTCTCTCTCTCTCTCTCTGTATCACTCCATCTTGTCTTGTTTAAATCCCTCTCTACTGACACAAGACCACACATGTTCTCAGAACAATTGCCTGTCTGTCCCTCTCTCTCTTTCTCTCTCTCTTTCCCTCCTTCTAAATCTCTATCCATCTCACTCCATCTTTCTCTCTCTCTCTCTCTCTCTCTGGCCTTTGGCTATCCGAGGTTGAACATCTGTTTTCCAACAAACACACACACACACACACACACACCTCAAACAAACGTGAATGGCTCCGTCAGCCTTGACTTACACAGCCTCACATATACTTTACAATCCAATTATGGAATTTTAGTATTTCTGGCAAAGGTTTCCCCGGTCTCTCCCCGGGCCTCTGTAGAAAAACCTTGTGCTGGACAAGCCATAAATCCAGCAGGTTTCTCCTAAAAAATTAGACGACATTCTCCTCACACACACGCAGGTTACATCTTCATTTTCAGGAGACACGCTGAGCTCCCTGCGTCGGACGTTTCCATCATTCATGACACGACACGCGGCGATGTGAGCATCTGAGCGGCTTTTAAGCGAATGTACATGTACGCTGTTGATGAATTGTAGGGGTTTGGAGGAAACGCTTTGTCTGGGTGTCTCAGTGACAGAGAAGAGAAAGGGAAAAAACGGACAGCAGACAAAGGTTTATGTGTGTGTGTGTGTGTGTGTGTGTGTGTGTGTGTGTGTGTGTGTGTGTGTGTGTGTGTGTGTGTGTGTGTGTGTGTGTGTGTGTGTGTGTGTGTGTGTGTGTGTGTGTGTGTGTGCATGTGTGATACAGAGAGAGAGAGAGAGAGAGAGAGAGAGAGAGAGAGAGAGAGAGAGAGTAACTGAGTGACTGAGAGTGAATGGCACTCACACACACACACACACACACACACACACACACACACACACACACACAGAAATGCACAGACACACACAAACACACAGAAACATCCATACAAACATGCAAAACACACAGAAAAGACTTGAGACAGGCAGATAGAGAGAGAGAGAGAGAGAGAGAAAGAGAGAGAGAAGAAAAAGGGATAGAGAGAGAGAGAGAGAGAGAGAGAGAGAGAGAGCAAAAGAGA
>JAODXP020000028.1:3160239-3165239 GCA_027497455.2 Sardinella longiceps
CACACACACACACACACACACACACACACACACACACACACACACACACACACACACAAACACACACACACACAAACACACACTTGCATTCAATTGCTTGTATATTGAAACATACAGACACATACAGGTACTCTCTCTCTCTCTCTCACACACACACACACACACACACACACACACACACACACACACACACACACACACACACACACACACACAGGGTCCACAGGGAGGCCCCAAAGTGGTTCCATTATTCCTGAGCAGTGGACCTGCGGAGCAGCCAGCCCTCCTCCTCCAGCCAGCCCTCCTCCTCTCCTCAGTCCATTACACCCAGGAAGAGAGGGATGAGAGGGACAAAGAGAGGAGGAGGAGGAGGAGGGCAGAGGAGGGGAAGAAAAGAAAGAGGTGGAAGTACAGGGGAGAGAAAGAGAGTTGGACATAGAATAAGCGGAATTGAGGTTTGGATGTGGAGTGGGGGGGGAGAGAGAGAGAGAGAGAGAGAGAGAGAGAGAGAGAGAGAGAGAGAGAGAGAGAGAGAGAGAGAGCGCAGACCAACAAAGGGCCGAGTCGTCCACATCTGGCAGAGGAAACAATGACGCTTCATCCTCTTTCCCCCAAAAGGAATGATAAGTCTGTGTGTGTGTGTGTGTGTGTGTGTGTGTGTGTGTGTGTGTGTGTGTGTGTGTGTGTGTGTGTGTGTGTAGTCTGTTAAACGCTTGAGTGGTTTGACAGTATCTGATGCTGGAGGATGCCTTCCCCAGGGACTGAGAGACACAGAGAGAGACTGAGCAGGAAATCCCTGTCTCAGGGGCCTGTTCCAACACACACACACACACACACACACACACACACACACACACACACACACACACACACGATGAATAAGAAAGAAAGTATAAATAAGAACACACACACATGCATACACAAACAGACATGCAAACACACACACACACACACACACACACACACACACACACACACTGAAGACAAGTAAGTAAGAAAGAAAGAATAAATAAAAGCACACACACACACACACACACACACACACACACACACACACACACACACAAACTGAAGGAAGTGTTGTCTGTCTCCTTTACATGAAGCTTCCCTCAATTAGGGTAGAAGGACTTTCTTCAATGTTAAATGCCCCCAACAACAAACTAATCAAACACATCAAAACAAACGATGCCTTTTATCAATGGAATTTAATGAAATAAATCTAATAAACTGCCTTATTTATTTGGTTCAGGCAATTACTTGCTTTAATCATGTTTTACCCCCAACTAAATTAAAAGAGCTTAAAGCTTAATTGTGGCTAAATACTTTCAAAATTGGCCCAGGCCATCTGGCTATTTGCAAGTCCAATTTAAACGTAGATTGAAAAGATGAAATAGTGGAGACTGTAGCAATACTGCCCCACTGGTTGTAGTTAGTTAGTTACCCACTGAGGGGTTACTGTACTGGCCGGAGATCAGTGATTCATTCATGTTGGCCACACACACACACACACACACACACACACACACACACACACACACACACACACACACACACACACATGTTGGCCTGGGCCCATGAGTAGCCCAGGTGACCTCAGCGAACTACTCTGCCCCGCGGTCCACCATTTGATGGTTTACTGAGCTGCATGCATGTGTGTGTGTGTGTGTGTGTGTGTGTGTGTGTGTGTGTGTGTGCGCGTGTGTGTTCCTGTGCAGAACACAATCCTACAGCCCAGAATGACTATTATTCCCAGTCCTTTCTCTCATCTGGATCATCTCAGGAGGAAGGATGACACGTGTGTGCATGTGCGTGTGTGTGCGTGTGTGTGTGTGTGTGTGTGTGTGTGTGTGTGTGTGTGTGTGTGTGTGTGTGTGTGTGTGTGTGTGTGTGTGTTTTCTGTGTCCTTGGCAATCAAAGCCCGATGTGCAGACTGAACACTGAGATAAGCAATAGGAAAGAAAGTGCAGGCCAAGGAGAAAGGTACTGTATAGAGAAGACACACACACACACACACACACACACACACACACACACACACACACACACACACACACACACACACACACTTCTTTGTCTCTTATACATCTATACCTTCATATATAATGCATGGCATTTCACTGCGCTGCACAAGGAATACCAAACTCTCTCTGACTGGTGCTTCTATACAAGGTGAAGAGATGCTTTTTAAAACATCATCATTCTTACTTTATTTGCACCCTCTCATATCTTCTTGCACTTACCGCTAAAGGAGAACTCTGCTACAGTCAAACACAAACAAACCAGAAGAGAAATACTATGTGCCCTTGAACAAAGCACCCAACGCCTCACTGCTCCCATGGGTGTCACTGTAGCTGTGTTAGGGCCGATTCATAGTCAACGTGAGCATGCAAATGGAGAACGCCATGATGATGCCATGATGGGTCAAAAAAGTGCAGTGAAAACTTTTCTGACGCGACGCATCAGTGTGTGATAATATGGGAGTCAATGGAACATCCTGTGTTGCATGTGCTCATACACATGATATTGCTACATCTGCATAAACTTGAGTTGACTAGGAATTGGTCTTTAGAGATTGTCCCTAAGGGGGAGGGTACAACTGTGTATTTATACTTTGGAAAAGTTACAGCACATGTAATACATACAAGGAGCAATGTGACACAGGTGGTAGAGGTGCCATTAGACAACCAGAGGGTTGTAGGTTCAAGCCCTGCTCTACCTGATCCCATTGAATGTGTCCTTGAGCAAGACATTGAACCACAAACTCTTCACAGCATAACTGACAAGTTGGCCTAGTGGTAGAGCATCCGACTCTTGATAGGGCAGTTCGACTCATGGACCGGTCATACCAAAGACCGTCATAAAAATGGTACCTGTTGCTCAGATATCTAGAACGAGTGGGTCAAGTTAAAATATGGAACGATCAGAGGACTAAACCCCCCACTGTAGTCATACTGGGTTAGGGAAGGTTAGAGCGGGAAGGATTTAAGTAACTAACTTCTACTTCTACCAAAGAGTACCAAAGAGTGCTTGGACTGACCAACAGTGGCCTTGCTTCGGCTCAGCCTTCGTCCTGTCTTGGCCTGAGGCGCAGTGTTATCCTTTAGGGCGTTCTCGATCTCTCGCTCCATCAGAGTTCCCAGTTCATGGCTCACAGTACTCAAATAGGCCTGGTTGAGGAATGCCAGCGTAGTGTGCGGTCCAACGCCGACAGCGTTTAACGCGTAAAGGTCATCGTTCATCATGGCAACGAGGGCCGGAGCGGCCGCTCTGAAGCCTGCCGTTAGTCGCTGGAATCCCCGCTCGGCCGGACGGACGGCGCTGGATGCCTGTCGGGCTTGGATGAGGGCTTGGGTGGCTTTGGCGCGGAGTCGTTGGTAGCGTGCCAGCACTTGGCTCTCTGGGTAGAGGAAGAGAAGATGCTGGAGGCAGACGATGCGTTTGGTCACCCGGGAAATCTCACATTCCTCTTCCTCCACCTCCTCTTCCTCATCTCCCTCCTCCTTCTCCTCTCTTCCCTCCATCACCGCTCTACCTCCTCCTCCTCCCCGACCGATCTTCTCCAGCTTGGCCAGCAGGTGGCGCTGTAGACGGAGCCGCACGTCGTCCCACAGGTCCTGCAGTTCCAGCGGCGACTCCTCCCGTACCGTGCAGAAGACGCTGGGCAGCGGCGAGGAGTGGAGAGAAGTGAGGGGAGCGGAGGTGGGGAAGGAGACGCCACACTGGTAGGAGATGTTCACCAGGAGCTGAAGAACCACCTCCTCACGGTTCTCCTCAGCCTTCAGGTACTGTTGCTGAGAACAGAGAACAAAACAGCAATACTGTTAAATACTGTTTAATTTCTGTTAATTACTGTTACCCAACTGTTAATAATGAGATAGTTTGGTACTTTTGGGCACCGACTGCACTTGATAGCAGGTGGTATGAAAGAATTTGGAACACTAGATCAAACAAGAGCGCGATTACAAACAAACAATTTGCATGAGTCAACCACACCAAAATCATTCAAAATTGAAAGGAAGAACATGGTGGTGCTGTTGAGTTTGTATTTGCTCGTCCGCTATTTATTAACCATTTATAGGAATTTATTAACCATTTATAGTTATTTATTAACCATTTATAGTTATACCCGAATGTCCTACATAACTCTACCAACCCCTGCTGCACAATGAGTGGGTTGAGGATGAACCCAATCCTTCAGACATTAGCAATCAATCTTACTGCATGTTTTTTTTTTTTTTTCCCCAGAGGCCTTGAAGTTCATCGCAAGTGTTTATGTTCACAAGCATTACTGTATATGATTGGCTTTGGATAAAAGCATCCGCCAAGAACTTAGAAATATAAACATTGTCTAAGAAATCTTGATGAGTCTCTCCAAGCAACCTCTTCAGCTGTAAGCTCTGTATACATACTGGATGAGTAACATCAACATTCATAGCACTGACCACAATACATCTGCAAGACCCACCAATCATTTGCTGTAGATACAGTGGGTTTGAATCCACTCTGCCAGAGTTCTGCCCTTGAGAAAGGCACTTAACCCTAAGATTCTAAGAAAGGTACATCATTTCACTGCATTTTTTATGCATGCATCCAATAAACCTTGTATCCTTGAATCCTTCATTCTCTCTGGAAGACAAGACCGTAGTTGACAACTGACAAGTCTCTTCGAATAAAAGCATCCTGCTAAAGCACAGGTTCTCATAGTGCGGCCCGGGGGACGATGGCGACCCGCGATAACATCTGATTATGTCTGTAAAACGTAAAGGTATAATCCGTAGTGAATCAACTCGTAGCCCTGCTGTTTTATACTGCTAAGCGCATCGAATTTTGTGCACCGTAGACAGAGTTTGCGAAACGGCAGTTAACACTAACTGAATGAGGCATGTCAAAAACGAAACCTAATCGCTTTGCTTTCGTTTTGAAATGCCCCATTCTGTTAACGTTAGCTGCCGCTTCGCTATCTCAGTCTGCCTTGCATGAAATCCAGTGATTGAGGTGGC
>JAODXP020000028.1:3175239-3195239 GCA_027497455.2 Sardinella longiceps
AGTGTCAATTTGGCTTGGGCTGACGCTCCCACACACACACACACACACACACACACACACCTCCCCACCATCATCACCCCCCTTCATCTGGCCTGATTTTAATAATCCCCCCGTCAAACTCCAAACAGCTCGTGATACCTCCCTGACACGGCTGCCTTTTTCGGGCGCGCAGACAGAAATCTCAACATTAATTTAGCCCGCACAAAAGCGAAAAGGCTGTCCAGCTGGACAAATATTATTTCCTTCACTTGACAGACTCCGCAGTTAAGCTTGTACTTTATTATTTCCCCTGTATTCTCAAAGCCCACCACCGCAACACGCCCCCTTCCTCTCTACCCCCTCTTTGCGCTCTCTGTGCACTGTCTGTTGGAGAGTGTGTGTGTGTGTGTGTGTGTGTGTGTGTGTGTGTGTGTGTGTGTGTGTGTGTGTGCATGGAGTGACTTCTGAAAGTGTGTCTGGGTTTTTCAATCATAGGATTAGATTCTACAGAGTGTAATTACACAGAAACTAGGGCTGTGTGTGTGTGTGTGTGTGTGTGTGTGTGTGTGTGCACTTTGTGGGAGACTGTGAGAGTCTGTGTGCGTGCGGAGTGTATGAGTGCATCTGTCGGTCTCTCCACTTGTCGGTCCCTGTGTATCATGTGTGCTTGTGTGTGTATCCATGTATGTGTATGTGTGTCTGTATGTCTGTGTGTGTGTGTATGTGTGTCTCTGTGTGTGTGTGTGTGTGTGTGTGTGTGTGTGTGTGTGTGTGTGTGTGTGTGTGTGTGTGTGTGTGTGTACATGTTTATGCTCGCGCTGCATACGCTCCACAAAGGACGTGCATCGGCGCTCACATCTGCTTACACTTGAGAGTAGTAGTAGTGTCAGGTTGGTGCCGTCACTTTCTGCACACAGGGCCTAATTAAGGAGCTGTACTTTCCATCCTTCATTCTCTCCTTCTCTGCCTCCCTCCCTCCCTCCCTTCTTCTCTATCTTTCTCTCCCTCCACCCCTCCCTCCCATCCTCCTTCTCTCTCTTCTCTCTTTCTCTCGTTATCTATTCTGAACTCTGCTGTGCCAGGGCCCTGGTGGCTTCGCCGTCGTCGCTGCCACACAGGGCTGAACTGGGGCAGACGGAGTCTCTGAACACTTTAGGAATGACTCCCAGCATCCTGCTGTCTGTCTGCCTCTCTCTCTCTCTCTCTCTCTCTCTCTCTCTCTCTCTCTCTCTCTCTCTCTCTCTCTCTCTCTCTCTCTCCATCTTTGACACAAACACCCTCCCTGCTTCAGGAGACTTCTGAAGCACTTAGGACTTGTCAGGTCAAACACAATCTTCCTCGTGGAAAGGCACAGCGCAGGTAATTATTTTTCAAGACGACAAGACAGAGGAGAAAACGAGCCTCCGGTTCAATATTTAGGTCTATTATTTCAGAGACGACATTCTTCAGGTTAGCTGTCCCATGTACCATTGGCATAAGGATGATGAAAATGATGCAGTGGGGTCAGACAGTGTTTTTCAGCCTTGGTACGTTTAGGCCTAATTGCTTACTGTAAATCTTTTTTTTTTTTTTACAATTTATTTTTTGCCCATAACATCTGACAGAAATGACTACTAGTTACGTTTGTTTTTGTTTTTTTTGTAATTCCTGAAAAAACGGAAAAAATGTATTTTATTTATTTATTTTTTTCAGTGATGATATTTCCTTTTGTCACGGTCAACATGAAAACAGAAAACAATTTGCCTCTCACTTTAAAATGCACACCTCATTCCAACCTAGCTCTGTAGCCCAATTCCTGAAATATTTTGTACATGTATTTAAAATTTTAACGTTAGGCTATGCTTCCTAGCATTTCAAATGCTTCAGGCCAATGTCAAGTAACAGCAGATATAATGGCAAAAATGTGCTGTGTTGATGGAATTGTGGTAAAAGGGGCTGCCATGTCCGTACCACACTTTAAGTCTGGCCCAGGGTCGTGTAATCTCTCGTTGGAATTTTTATTTTATTTTATTGTATTTCACAAACACACACACACACACACACACACACACACACACACACACACACACACACACACACCTAAGATCAAGAATGTCAATGCTCAGACTTTTGCGTGGAGATATCTATGCTCTTCCTAGTCAGCTCTGACTCCTGAGAAGAATTTGGGTGGACATACATTTCAAATGTGCTGGCGAACCCAAATAAATAGCCTAAATAAATAATAATACTTTTATAAAGTGAGCATTTCTAACAACACAAAGCCTAGGCTATTCTCTAAAGAAATTCTTAAACCTTACATCCTTGGTTCTTACCTTTTGAATCCAATCCAGAATTGAATTTTACAGAATTTAATTGAGCCCCATCAAAACAACAGTTATTTTATGGGCTACCCAGCAAAACTAGAGTTCTTTTTTTTCTTTCTTTGTTTTAGATTTAGGCTTACACTTAGGCATAGATCTAACCATAAATCTAATATTTGACAACATTCAATTTAATCTTATCTAGGCCTAATATCTATTATTTTCTAATAATAAGGCCTGGGTTTTACTTACAGTATTAGACTATTCTGCAAGGTTGGGCATTTGGCATATTCTTGAAATTCTTTCGGGATCAATAAAGTAAACTACGGCTAGGCTATCTTATCTTAACCTGGACTATTCTCACTCTAGATGCAACTAAACTAAATGGCAGACTAGCCTATTTATTAAAAAAAAAAAAAAAAACTATTATAGATAAACTACAGATAACTATTCGGCTCTGCATGCCATAATCAAGCAATGACAGGTGTAGGAAGCCATCTAGGCTATACCCACACTAATGTTACGTCATTGAAACAAAAAAATGATGATCATGCCAAGTACCCATCAAACCAGACTGAACTAAAGACTTTTCGTATGAAGTAATAGTCCAAAATACCTGCAACTACAATGGGCCTTACAGATTGCATCTATGGACTTTCAGCTCATCAGTAGGCTGCTGTCCATGGTGTGGCAAACTTGCACATGGGTATTGTTGTGATGCACAATGCACTGATTTTGTAGAACCAATAAAACTGTTTCACATATAAAATGCTAGTCTTTCTGTAAGGTATACAACATCTTCTTAAATGAAAGCCAATACTGATTATTAATAATATTCAGTGTTACTGTGACACAGCAGCTCTGTCTTCTATAGATAGCTAGGGAGAAGGGGGAAGTTACCTTAAGCAGAAGATGGTGAAATGTCTCCAGATTCAGTCTTCAGTCCATTATCAGTGGTTAGAAAGCTTGAATCAACAAGCATGATATTTTTTACATTAATTTAGAAAGGATGGTTTTAAATTATATTTCCCAAAGGTTTCTTAAATAAAATAGGCCTATCATCAATTTGACAGATGATGCTTCAATTTTATAACCTAAATCAACAGGTGCAATGCCAGGAGTGTTACATTGTAAATAATCAAAATAAAACAATATAAACCACTGTTGTAGGCAACATTAGTTGAAGCAGTCTGTATACCGTGACGAGGTGCTAGGTCAAAGATTATCGGTGGAAACAAACACCGTAGGCTAATGTTAAATCTCTGGCAAGGGGAATGTTGGTTGGACAGCTATTTTGCCAGCTAATCTGTTGACGTTAGCTTGCACAATACAAAACTTGATAGCGTCGTACAACTGCATTAAGTATTGAATTTCTACGAGCAGAGCAATAGTACATTTCAAAAGCGCTGACCGCAGATGTGCCACCAGAGGGGTATGTCACATGCGAAATGTTCACACTCCTTCATGATGTTGATAATTAGCATCCTGCTACATTGTAACATGCCAACAAAATCCCTTTGCAACGCGATAGCGTCTCTGACAACCAACCGGAAGCTTCGACTTGAAAACTTCCGAATCATGGAATGTTACAAATGATCAATGTGTGAAGGGGTGATATGATTTTTACAACGTGACTGAAAATCAATTTCATTTTCCAAATAACTTTACATTCAATACCATAGTTAGGTTACGACGGATACGTCTCTGAAATATATTTCACGACAATTATAAGAGTAATTCTGGTTTCCTCATAGATGAAATAAACACACGTACCCCCTAACTCTATGGAACAGTCCATACAAGGAAAGATTTCCTCCTGAGTATTTCTTCGTCAAGCTCAGCTTAGGTAAGGTTTCCCAAAAAGTGTAATGTTTAAAACCCTTTTCGCGCTGCCGTCTCACATATATTAATATACGTTGTCTTTGAAAGCCTTACAAAATAGAAGCCGATTGTTTGTGAATGTCATCACAGATGCACAACAGCCTATACGGTTTTGGCGCGCTTGGTTGAATAAGGAGCTTGTGTGGGATAGCATCTAACCCAGTTTGGTGGACAAACATCTGTTTTCTGACCACATACTGTAAAATCAAATTTCCCCATGGCCAATGCAAAATCTCAGATAGTTACAAATGAAGTGACTGTGCTTTAGATCGACTGCGATCAAGATTGGAAAAAGATTCTACACCTTGTATAAATTATGCTGACCTGTTAGTATTATTGACATTGATAGACAAGACATTGGAAGAACGCTATCGATTTTTGATCAATTTGTTTTATCAGTAGCCTACCTTACTTGCTTGACTGATAGCATTTAGACATGTAATCGTACTCTGAGCATAAGGTTGGAGGATTTCATAACATCATAACTCGAGTCTACATAGAATTTCTTATGTTATCATTATAGTTAGCCTCATAATTCTTATCTTCCGGGGAAAACGTTGCTTGCCGCACATTTATTTGAGGATCAAGTCAGTGTTAAATAAAGGGCTCAATATAAATAAAGAAGAGGGATAAAGGAGATGGCTTGGGCTACATTTCAAACAAGGCCATTTGACATTAATTCACACACACACACACACACACACACACACACACACACACAAGACAGCATTATTTTCCATGTTGACAAAATATAAAAACTGTTAATATTAATGAATCTTCAACTGGGCAACTCTTATAAAAGACTGGACTGCTTGTCCAGACAGTAAGGAGTGAAAAAAGGTAGAAAAATCAACATGAGCATCAGCATACCTTGCTTTCTGCATGCTGGTTAAAGCATTTGCCAAATATTCAGAAACTTTTCAGAATTGTTTGTATTTGAACAACTGTGACATAACTACGTGAAAACTGCATAGTTTTAGAGTATTAATTGAGAAATAAACTACAAAATTGAGGTAAAACTCTAAACCCCATGGCTGTACTGTATGTCTGTGTCTCATGCATAAAGAATGAAAAGTTTTTCTCTCTCTGTTTGAAATTCAGGCATGTCCACTGCTGATTGCCAGAGTAGCAATGTCCAGCAGCAAGCGCATATTTCAGATATCGGCAATCAAAGATGCCCAAAGGAAAGCACAGCTCCTCCGTGCCATAAAGCACTTGGAGGGGATATACATTGGAGGGCCGGTAAGTGAGTGCTTGGCTACTGTTTAAAAAAAAAAACACTTAAACATCCGAACCATAAAGGTGGCTGCACCAATCAAAATGTGTGTGTGTGTGTGTGTGTGTGTGTGGAGGTAGATAGTGTCAGTTTTTGTGATGCTTGCTTTCATGCTCATTATGCATACATTGCAATGGGCTTCATTCACCAATATTTTCTTAAGACATTTCTTAAATTTGTTCTTAAGGCCCTATTTAAAAACCTATGTTGGTGAATACAAATCTTCTTAAAAACTATGTAATTGTGTCTTTGTAAGAATGGTTGGAAAATAATTCCCATTTGTTTTGATGTCTGAGCTTGATTGACAGAAACTATTTTTATCCACATTATATTCAAGAAATTATATATAATTCATGTATTAAAAATCCCGCACACTTTCTTTACCTGAAGAAAGTCGGATGACCGAAACGTTGTAATAAAGTTTGTTGGTGGAATGGACAGTGTGCAGGATTTTTAACACTTGAATGATAACCCCACTGGGATAATATCCTACGCATCTGTCAAACTATTGAGGTGTGCAAAAGAGTCATTTTGAATTTGAAGAAATAATATATAAAACTATCAGCATGGTGATCAAATATACTGTATGCATTACCGGTAATGAAAGCTCAGGATTGCATAAAGCAGCCTATTTTATGTAAATGTTTTAGCAAGTTGAACATACAGCGAAAGACTAGCCTACACTACACATAGAGCAGTGGTTGGCTCTTGGAAGTTTAGAAAGCACCCTTGGCTGAATGTATCCATTGACTACAGAAGTGATTTTCCAGACTAATTAATAGAATTATTTTCCCATGGGAGCCATCCTTTCACTGGTCTAAAAATAGTGTGCATGGCGGCTTCATTGAGAGCGCCGGCGACGCCGTACACCTGTGTCGCGCAGTTCATTCAGAGAAAGATGAGGAGTCAGTCGTTCGCCCTGAGAAATGACTCTAATTGGTTTGAGATTCTGAGATGTATTTTTGACTCCATCATTATGTCCTTGCCCTCAATTGCATCCAAATATAGTCGCAGACTTTTCTATGCAATAATTGAAGTCCCTGAAGTGTGAGTGGCACCACAAAGAATTCTTGACCCTTTTTCTTATTACTTCTAGACCGGCTACAGAGCAGTCAGAGATACAAGGGTTACTGAAGGACTTTGGGTTACTGAAGTATCACTCGTGAAATAGCCTGACAGGGAGGCTACACTAAATGCATTGAGTCAATGTCTTATCTGCCGTAACAATTAGCTTCCACCATGAACAATGGAACTAGCTACACCAGACACGGCAGCAAAGCCAACATTGTAAAAAAAAAAAAAAAAATCCACCATTCATTTCAATGTAATTCAATGAACTTGACTCTCAATACTTCCGTAGAACATCAATGTATCTCTGATCTAATGGGAATATTTGTCATGTTGCAGACTTACAAGGAGTGCATCACACATCTGGTTGTCGCACAGGCAATACCCAGTGAAAAGTTCCTAGCAGCTTGTGCTGGAGGTGTGTAACTACTATTGAAAATATTACTGTTAATAAATTAATACATGTGTACAGTACAATATTTATTGATGCAGTAATAATAAAATGCATTGATTACAAACACTTGGTGCATCACTATTTCTACTAGTCATTGCAAAACTACCAGAGAGAATGTTGAATTGACTAAAATATTTTTTATAATGATGCTTGCTTTAGTTGCTAAAATGTATATGTAATCATTATTTTCGTGATTGTTTCTGCCCGCCTTGCATTATGTTAATAACAAAGATGATGGAATACTAACCCTCTCTGGTAACACTGTGAGATTGTAACGCACTCCATCATTTTAAGTACAGCTCAGAGAAATAACTTCTCCGGAGTATCGTCTTTGTCATAATCCATTTATGGATTATCCATTGATTTATCCTGGTCCTTATTTTAGGGAAATGGATTGTCACACCAGAATATCTGCTGGACAGCGTGAAGCTCAATGCATGGCAACCTGAGGCCCTTTATGAAGTCAATCTCTCAGCCCGTAGCCCTGGCTTTGCCAACCCAGTGAAGGAATGGAGAGAGAAGGTGGCCAGAGGGCTTGTGTGTGGGGCCTTCCAGGTAAAGTCCAAGTCTATCTCTAGACTGCTGGAGGGGTATTCAAAAAAGGGACACTAGGAAACTTTTCACCACTGTTTACGACAGAGGTCCTGGCATGTTAACATGCCCTCTCAAGAAAGTAGGGCTACTGGTTTGAGACTTGCCAATTTACCGGCATCAACCCCCATCAACAGATTTACTGTTAACACCCGGCCCTGGCAGTCAATATCTAAAACCCAATGTGGCTCTTTAGCCAAAGTAATTGCCCACCCCTGGCTTAAGGTGTTTATTTTTTATTAGAGAATTAGTTTTGTTGCCATCTCCAAAGTAATTTGACTGACATCTAGACATAGCAGGTTTCTCCACAGTATCTAAGCCGTTATCACTTAATCACCTTCTTGGAGTACCCTCCTGAAATAAATGCTTTGTCTGTTTCATTTTGATAATTAACCTCAAAATCTTAAAACTACTTTAGGACTGGGTGGTGCTGTTGAATGTGGTTGACTTCAAGAGGAGGGACATGATCAGCAGGTAAGGAGAGCTTTGTTTCTTGTTCATACTGTTGTTTAGCCTGGTCATAACCAACCCCTTGGTCTGCGCTTCTCCTGTCTGGGTCTGGAAATATGGCTACTGAGAAACAATTTTTTGCTGAAGATGTTTAAATTCATAAAGACTGGATCAGCCCTTGACTGATAGCCTATCATATTCTAGCACTGCCTTCTCAAAGTCCCCTGATTGGCCAGGATGGGATGCATCCTGAATGAACAAGCCCAATGGCTGGAATCCCAGGGTGTGTTCTGTAGGGAGATGAGAATCGAGTGTGCTTTTTTACAATTTTGTCAAGCAGTAATGGTATACAGCATAATGCAGTGTTTCTGAAGATATAATGTGTTTGACTGACAAGCAGTGTTTTCTTTTTAGAATCCTGAAGGCAGGCCGAGCTGTGGTGTACCTTGAGAAGCCAGTCTCAGTGGCCATAACTCATGTGATTAACAAACACATGGTGAATAACCCGCTGGAACAGGAAGTCCCCTGCACCTCCATGCGCCAACTCGCTCTGCATTTATTCGGGGTCAGACATCTATTTCTGATTAATCAAATAAAGCCATTCGTATTTCTGCCTGAGAAAAAAAAAAGTCTGCAAAGACCTTCGGAAATGTTTGAATGAATGAAGTATGAAGGAAATGTTGCTATTTTGTCTGTTAAAAATGCGGAAGCCATTTTGTCTTTTTTCATCAAAGACAAATGCATGATAAGTACACTCTGTTCCACATTGCCATTACAATTTTGGCAATGGATAATAGTGCCCTTTCGAACATGCAGGTGAAGGATGTATGCAGTTGTTCACTTTTTCGTTCTCATCATTCAGAAACCATTTGCCGGATTGATTTGGCCAGCGTGTCAACCACGCATTCCCAGCAATGGAGACGCGGAGGACATGGACACCTCGTCAGAGAACGTGATCGAGGAGACGGAGAGACTGGAGTACACGGCTGACCCCGGCCTGCTCTCAGGCCTTGAGAATGCACTGGAGGACTACATATTCACTGTGGAGGTGGGGAGACTTCACTCTATTTACTGTAGGTTTTAGGCTGACTGTATACGTGTATGTGTTGTAGGTCTACTTTTGAGGCCTTATGGAACTATTTTCAGCCTGTTAAAGAGCAGATGGGATTTAAGCACTGTTGAATGATCTGAAGATAAACATGATTTGACTTCATTTATGTATTTATTTTTTTTTGGAATATGAAGTCATTTCTGATCAGAGATGGGTAAACATAACATGCACCTCCAACATAACTTTATTCAATTAGCACAAAGACATAATTAAGATATAATTATTTTGATGTCGAGAAACTATATCTTATAGATAATGACTGAGCTGTGTTGATGTACAGCCTTCAATTAATTCAAATCGGCCTTCAATCCAATTCGAATCCAACTTGAAAAGTCTCCCAACCACACTGTGGAATGTAATGCAGTGATTTCCAGCTTTTCATTGGCCCATTTTTGACCCCTTTCCCGTGCATGAAAACTCATGAAATTTTGCACACACCTTGGAAGTATGGAACACTAGAGGTATACAGAGGCATGGACTTGGGTGTGGCCCAGGGACTCCGTAGCGCCCCCTAAAGTAAAAAATTACATTGGGCTCTATGGGGCCGGACACCCACTGAACTTTAATGTACTCCTCGGACACCGTTGGTCAGATTCCTGTGAAATTTGGTAGACATGATGCCAAGATGTTGCTGATGTAAAATTGCGAAGGGATTATTCATACCCTTTACAATTTCAAGATGGCGGATGAGTGAAATATGGGAAAAACTGAAAAAACGGAAATGTGTCATTAGATCGCAGGGCGTTGATGGAATCGTCTGAATGTCATTTACAAAGTTATAGATATTATCATGACGGCAACATTCATACACTTAATGGGCGTGGTTGTTACAGCGCCACCAACTGGTAAGGTGGAGAAAGTACAGAAATTGACATTAAGTGCCATGGTTGGCATATACTTTGAGCTACGCACACAAAATTTGGTAGGTGTGTGTGTCTCCCCAAGACGAACAACTTTCGTATTACATTGCATTAGCCACGCCCAACAGGAAGTGAGGTAATAAGGAGTGTAAAAATTTGGACACACAGTGAACTTTAACGTACTCGTCGGACACGGTATGTCAGATTCAAGTGAAATTTGGTGTACATGACCTCTAGATGCTGCTGATGCTAAATTGCGAACGGATTTTTGATATTTCGTAATATGTTGTAATAACAATATTATGAAATTGTATGATTTTAATAGCTCATCACAAAACAGGAAGTGTGTCATAAAATCACACTGCATTAACCGATTGGTCTGAAACTTCACAGGTTCATAGATGGTATGACTGTGATGACATCTAGACACCCCGTGGGCGTGGCTGTTATAGCGCCACCACCTGGCCAAGCAGGAAAAGTGCCAGAAATTGACTATGCTTTAACCGATTGATCTGAAACTTCACTGGTTCATAGATGGTATGACTGTGATGATTTCTAGACGACCCGTGGGCGTGCCTGTTATAGCGCCACCATCTGGTCAAGCAGGAAATGTGCCAGAAATTGACAATGCTTTACCCGATTGATCTGAAACTTCACTGGTTCATAGATGGTATGACTGTGATGATATCTAGACACCCCATGGACATGCCTGTTATAGCGCCACCACCTGGTCAAGCAGGAAAGGTGCTAAAAGTGCTAGTGGTCAAAAATTATAACTTGGAAACGGTTTGACATAGCTTATCCAAACTTGGTTTATGGACTCCTGACCGTGTTCTGACCACGCATAACCATGAATCGAAACTCTGTAGCACCCCTAGTGGTCAAATATTATAACTTGGAAACGGTTTGACGTAGCTTATCCAAACTTAGTATATGGACTCTTGACCGTGTACTGACCACGCATAATCATGAATCGAAACTGTCTAGCGCCCTCTAGTGGTCAAATATGATAACTTGGGAACGGTTTGACGTAGCTTATTCAAACTTGGTATATGGACTCCTGACCGTGTTCTGACCACGCATAATGATGAATCGAAACTCTCTAGCGCCCTCTAGTGGTCAATATATGATAACTTGGGCAAGGTTTGACATAGCTTATCCAAACTTGGTATATGGACTCCTGACCGTGTTCTGACCACGCATAACCATGAATCGGAACTCTCTAGCGCCCTCTAGTGGTCAAATATGATAACTTGGACACGGTTTGACATAGCTTATCCAAACTTGGTATATGGACTCCTGACCGTGTTCTGACCACGCAAAACCATGAATCGAAACTCTCTAATGCCCCCTTGTGGTCGAACATTATAACTTGGAAACGGTTTGACCTATCATAGCCAAAGTTGGTACTCAGACTGTGGACCACCTTCTGAACATGCAGTATGACTTATGTGAATCTCTGTAGCGCCCCTACTAAGAGAAAGAGTTTAAAAGGCAGACTGAGTGAGTGTGTGACAGTGAGTGTCTGCGAGTGTAAAAAATGAGGGTGAGACAAAGATAGCACACCTGTTCCGACTGAATGTGCCTTCACTGTGTACCATTGTTGCGATATGCACTCTTTGCGGTGCACCTGGTGCGAGGGCCCGTCATCGCCACTTGTGGCTTTAATTAGGGCCCGAGCACCGAGGTGCACGAGCCGGACGGGCTTGTGCACCGACCGGTGCGAAGCCCTATTGCTTTTGCTCAGATTATTATTTTTATTATTATTATTATTATTATTCTTTTCCTCTTAAAGAAATTGGCCATTTTGACCACTTTCCTGTGCACGAAAACTCACGAAATTTTGCACACACGTTGGGAGTGCGCGCCATTCGAGGCACACCGAGGCCATAGATCCGGGTGTGGCCCAGGGACTCCGTAGCGCCCCCTACAAAAAAAAAATACATTGGGCTCTATGGGCCGGTCACATGATGAACTTTAACATACTCCTCGGACACCGTTTGTCAGATTCCCATGAAATTTGTCAGACATGATGCCGAGATGTTGATGACGTGAAATTGCGAAGGGATTTTTCATACCTTTTACGATTTCAATATGGTGGACGAATGAATTCCAAGAAAAACTGAAAAACAGGAAAAGTGTCATAACGTCGCAATGCATTGATAGAATTGTCTGAAACTCATACCGTTTATAGATCTTATGATTACGATGATATCCACTACACTTAATGGGCGTGGTTGTTACAGCGCCACCATCTGGCAAGGTGGAACCAGTACAGAAATTGACATTAAGTGCCATGGTTGACATATACTTTGAGCTACACTCACAAAATTTGGTAGGTGTGTGGGACTCCCCAAGACGAACAACTTTCGTATTACATTGCATTAGCCACGCCCAACAGGAAGTGAGGTATTAAGGAGTGTAAAAATTTGGACACACAGTGAACTTTAATGTACTTGTCGGACACGGTATGTCAGATTGAAGTGAAATTTGGTGTACATGACCTCTAGATGCTGCTGATGCTAAATTGCGAACGGATTTTTGATACTACGAAATATGTTGGAATAACAATATTATGAAATTGTATGATTTTAATAGCTCATCACGAAACAGGAAGTGTGTCATAAAATCACACTGCATTAACCGATTGGTCTGAAACTTCACAGGTTCATAGATGGTATGAGTGTGATGATATCTAGACACCCCGTGGGCGTGGCTGTTATAGCGCCACCACCTGGTCAAGCAGGAAATGTGCCAGAAATTGACAATGCTTTACCCGATTGATCTGAAACTTGACTGGTTCATAGATGGTATGACTGTGATGATATCTAAACACCCCTGTGGGCGTGACTGTTATAGCGCCACCGTCTAGGTCAAGCAGGAATGAGAACTTGACAATGCTTTACCCGATTGGTCTAAACTTACTGACTCATAGATGGTTTGACTGTGATGTTATCTAGACACCCTATGAGCTGCCTGTATAGCGACCACCGATCAATCGAAATGTCTAGCGCTAGTGGTCAAATATGATAACTGGAAACGGTTTGACATAGCTTATCCAAACTTGGTATATGGACTCCTGACCGTTCTACCACGCATAACCATGAATCGAAACTCTTAGCGCCCCTAGTGGTCAAATATTATAACTTGGAAACGGTTTGACGTAGCTTATCCAAACTTGGTATATGGACTCCTGACCGTGTTCTGACCACGCATAACCATGAACTCGAAACTCTCTAGCGCCCTCTAGTGGTCAAATATGATAACTTGGAAACGGTTTGACGTAGCTTATCCAAACTTGGTATATGGACTCCTGACCGTGTTCTGACCACGCATAACGCATGAATCGAAACTCTCTAGCGCCCTCTAGTGGTCAAATATGATAACTTGGACACGGTTTGACGTAGCTTATCCAAACTTGGTATATGGACTCCTGACCGTGTTCTGACCACGCAAAACCATGAATCGAAACTCTCTAATGCCCCCTTGTGGTCGAACATTATAACTTGGAAACGGTTTGACCTATCATAGCCAAAGTTGGTACACAGACTGTGGACCACCTTCTGAACATGCAGTATGACTTATGTGAATCTCTGTAGCGCCCCTACTAAGAGAAAGAGTTTAAAAGGCAGACTGAGTGAGTGTGTGACAGTGAGTGTCTGCGAGTGTAAAAAATGAGGGTGAGACAAAGATAGCACACCTGTTCCGAGTGAATGTGCCTTCACTGTGTACCATTGTTGCGATATGCACTCTTTGCGGTGCACCTGGTGCGAGGGCCCGTCATCGCCGCTTGCGGCTTTAATTATTATTATTATTCTTTTTCTCTTAAAGAAATTGGCCATTTTGACCACTTTCCTGTGCACGAAAACTCACGAAATTTTGCACACACGTTGGGAGTGCGCGCCATTCGAGGCACACTGAGGCCATAGATCCGGGTGTGGCCCAGGGACTCCGTAGCGCCCCCTACAAAAAAAAAAATACATTGGGCTCTATGGGCCGGTCACATGATGAACTTTAACATACTCCTCGGACACCGTTTGTCAGATTCCCATGAAATTTGTCAGACATGATGCCGAGATGTTGATGATGTGAAATTGCGAAGGGATTTTTCATACCTTTTACGATTTCAATATGGCGGACGAATGAATTTCGAGAAAAACTGAAAAACAGGAAAAGTGTCATAACGTCGCAATGCATTGATAGAATTGTCTGAAACTCATACCGTTTATAGATCTTATGATTACGATGATATCCCTACACTTAATGGGCGTGGTTGCTACAGCGCCACCATCTGGCAAGGCGGAAAAAGTACAGAAATTGACATTAAGTGCCATGGTTGGTATATACTTTGAGCTACGCGCACGAAATTTGGTAGGTGTGTGTAACTCCCCAAGACGAACAACTTTCGTCTTACATTGCATTAGCCACGCCCAACAGGAAGTGAGGTATTAAGGAGTGTAAAAATTTGGACACACAGTGAACTTTAATGTACTCGTCGGACACGATATGTCAGATTCAAGTGAAATTTGGTGTACATGACCTCTAGATGCTGCTGATGCTAAATTGCGAACGGATTTTTGATATCTCGTACTATGTTGAAATAACAATTTTATGAAATTGTATGATTTTAATTGCTCATCTCAAAACAGGAAGTGTGTCATAAAATCGCACTGCATTAACCGTGTGGTCTGAAACTTCACAGGTTCCTAGATGGTATGACTGTGATGATATCTAGACACCCTGTGGGTGTGCGTGTTATAGCGCCATCACCTGGTTTAGCGGGGAATATGCCAGAAATTGACAATGCTTCACCTGATTTGAAACTTCACTGGTTCATAGATGGTATGACTGTGATGATATGTAGACACCCTGTGGGCGTGCCTGTTATAGCGCCACCATCTGGTCAAGCAGGAAAGGTGCTAAAAGTGCTAGTGGTCAAAAATTATAACTTGGAAACGGTTTGACATAGCTTATCCAAACTTGGTTTATGGACTCCTGACCGTGTTCTGACCACGCATAACCATGAATCGAAACTCTGTAGCGCCCCTAGTGGTCAAATATTATAACTTGGAAACGGTTTGACGTAGCTTATCCAAACTTAGTATATGGACTCTTGACCGTGTACTGACCACACAGAATCATGAATCGAAACTGTCTAGCGCCCTCTAGTGGTCAAATATGATAACTTGGAAACGGTTTGACGTAGCTTATCCAAACTTGGTATATGGACTCCTGACCGTGTTCTGACCACGCATAACCATGAATCGAAACTCTTGTAACGTTGTGCCATCTCTTTTTTTTCTTTCTTTCCTCTTCTTCCTAGAAATTGAAGAAAAAATGCAAGCTCCTTTACCCAGAATTCCAGAGCTTCTACCTGTCTTGTCCCGCCTCTCAGGTACTTCATGCAGATCGCCTTAGAGAATATTAGCACCATTTCAACACAATGATTAGCAGGCTAGTAGCATAAGCACACCTTTTTTCCCCCAGACAAGTTCAGGCCATTCAATTTCCCCTCCTGTCATTTAAGCATTGCTGTAGGGCGATTCGTTTGTCGAGGAAGCATCATATCCGGGTCAACTGTTGTGAACAACGACGATGTGATTGGTGACTCTTTGATTGGCAGACCCATTAAAAAAAGGCCCTCGCTGTCCGTTCGCTTTCTCCCGAAAGACCTATTCAGAGAACGCAAAAAAGGATTTCATCCTTTCTTTTCCGCACTCCTCTCTCCGCACTCTTTCTCTCTCTCTCTCTCTCTCTCTCTCTCTCTCTCTCTCTCTCTCTCTCTCTCTCTCTCTCTCTCTCTCTCTCTCTCTCTCTGTCCCTCCAAAGTTCTCGGTAATCAGAGATGTAACCAGGCAGTGACTGACAGTGCCATGTTGACCCCTAGAAAGGCAATTCCACTCCTCCTCTTTCTCCATCTCTCTCTTCCTTTCTCTCTCTCTCTCATCTCTCCCTTTTTCCTTGGGCCTGTCTTTACTTATGGTGTGGTTTTTGTTGTGCTTCCTCAGCGGGCCCCGATGGAGCTGAGGAACGTGCAGAGCCTGCTGGACTGCGGCTTCTTCCCCCAGGCTCTGGAGGAGCTCCAGGCCTTTCTGCACCCCGGGGTGCTTCCTCCGGCACCGCTTGTGCTCGCCATCCTGCAGCATGCCCTGGATGTGAGTAGTCCAAAACACATATACAGCACAACGCTAGTATACTGCACACTACACAGTATGCAATCATCCTAATCATCTTACAAAGTGCCCTGGATGTGAGTCCACAACACAATACAATACAATGGCTGAATTTCAATATCCACCCTGAACTCCTAAGCCCTGCACCCTTAAAGACTTAACCAGAATGAGTCTGCCTTGTGATTGGCCAGTTCATGCAAGTTAAGTCTTTTAGGGTTCAGGGCCTAGGGCGTAGGGTGGACATTGGGATTGTGACAATACAATGCTAGTACACTACACTACACTACACTACAGAACTGCACTACTCAATCATCCTAATCACCCCTTATTTAAGTCAGGGCCTGCAGCTGTGCCAAAGGTTAAACAATGATTCTTGATACCCAGAGGGGTAATATGACGCTTGTTAGTTTGACACACTTTTGGTTATTTTGTGTTAAAACAATGACAACATTTTAATTTTTTTATTTTAGTCATATTTAGCCACAAGCTTAATGTTAACGGAAACCGTTAGGAATCGGTGCAAATGTGTTGCATTTTGCAACAGGTATTCCCATAAGGTTTAGATAATTGGAGAAGACTTAATTCATTGCATTTGTCTTCCCATACATGTTGCAGATATTTATAATTAAATATATTTTTTACAGCTTTAAATTAGGTCTATTGATTGATTGTAAACTATATGTCAATGCTATGTGTTTTTTTTTTTACACAATCTGATATTGTTATACTGCCCCTTCTGTGTCCCCCAGGGTGCTGCAAAGCCCTACACCCTCAGCTTGTTCCACACAACTCTCCATCACCTCTTGCGGAACAACTCTCCCTGGGGTGCCACCTCTTATGTCAAGTACTTCCAGCAAATTCTGCAGTGTCCCGAATGCAAGACGGGCGTGTGGGCCCTCCTTAACACGTCCTTCAGGTGAGAGACTGGAGACCTGGAGACTGTGGCCTGGATGGCAAAGAGACAGGTTTAGGAAGGCCGTGGAATTAAGGATAACACTTTGAAGTGATGATATGTGAAACGTGATATGTGACATGTATCATAAACATTAATGACATTTATTTCTTTCAAAAAATGAATGACACTTAATGACAGCAGTCAGAAACATTTAGGAGTTAATTGTCATCATTATTACAGATAATTATTTAAACCCAGGGACAATAGGATAGTATGAATGTAATATAAAATAATTTAGAAAAAGACATACCGGTATATTTAACATGCACATTGCTATAACAGTCACAAGGAGAGTAAAGTATTACTGAGGTTCCACTTTAAAAAAGCAATTAGTTACTATTTAGACTCAGTAGGCCTCAATTCATCATTATCTTCTGAAGAGTTTTCTTAAATTTGTTCTTAAGGTTCCATTTAAAAACCTATATTAGTGAATAAAAATCTCCTTAAAAACTGCGTAAGTGGAATTTAAGAACAAATTTGTTTGGTTGGTGAATGAGCCCCATTGTGTTGTATTTCTTTTATACTGTATACTCCATGATGAATATATCTTATGAAGAAGAGACATTTTAACTTGAAAAGGTGTGGATGGTATCAAGAGCTCAGGTGCTGTATGTGCAGATTCTGCAGTTTTAAAGTCATTTGAGGTGTGCTGTCTCACTCTGGGACTGGTCTCCAATCAGGTTTTGCATGTCCAGCACGGCTACCTGTCACTCAATGCCAAGCCCCGCCCGTCCGGAACTCATCAGCTTCCACGGCGACCTGCAGGAATTCATCCTCAGGCTGTTCCAGCTGGAGCTGCACGCCGTGAATTCTGGGTAAGCGCCGCGGGCGTCCCTGGCTCCCGTAGAGCTCGCCGCTGTCCACATTGACGTTTTTTTTTTTTCTCCTCTCTTTTGTCTGCTTTTACTCTCTATGCACGTTTTTTTTTTTTTTTAAGCAAGGTCTGCTGTTGTTTTAATATTTTAATATTTCCTGTCACAAACAAAAATCATATAAGGTGTCAAATAGTGTCAAATCCTTTAGAAAACTCCTGCTTCAAATGCCAAGGTCAGGACTCTCAGCTGTCTTGGGAGGAGTACATATCAAACCACTGCGCAGCGCATACAAATACTGTGTGAATGCTGTTCCTACACGCCGAGACTGTCTTTAAACCAATGTACTTCCTGTCTGTCTGATAACCTCCCCACACATACACACACACACACACACACACACTCTCACACACACACACACACTCCCCCACCCCCTCCTACCTGCAGCCTGACGACGGGTGTTCCCTGGTCCACGCTCCTGGGCAGTGCGTTCTGGACGGTGTGGGAGAGATCGGCTCTGAGCTCCAAGGCCGTGCAGCAGCTGGCAGAGCTGCTAGTGGAGGCCCATCAGTGGCTACGCTCCTGCACTGAGGTGGGTGGGAGGGTGGAGGGTGGGTGTGCTAGCCTAGGTGGTGGATGTGCCAGCCTGGGTGGGTATGCTAGCCAGGGTAGGTAGATGTGCTCGCCTGAGCGGGGGGGGTACTAACCTGGGTGGATGTGCTAGTCTGGGTGGGTGGGTATGCTATGAAGATTTAGCATTTGCACTGTTTTCTGTTTGAATAAAGAATTTGTGCATATGTTACCTTCCTGACTAGTGGTCCAGTGTCCTAACTCTCTCAGTTTTTCTGTGTCTTGTGTGTCTTGTGTCTTGTGTCCTCTGTCTTGTGTCCTTACTCACTCAGTTTACTTTACTTACTTCCTGTGTCCTGTGTGTGCAGGTGGAGGCTGTGCAGGGGCAGCGGTTGGTGCTGCGTCTGCAGGAGCTGCTGGAGGTGGTGGTGGAGCTCTGGTGCCATGCTCACAGCTGCCTCAACCGGCCCCTTGTGGAGAAGAGTCTGCTGGAGCTGGGGGAACACATAGCCATCCTCTGCCTAGGCCAAGGAGGAGGTACAGTCAGCTTCTGACTTATGCTTCGTTTTAAGGGCCAGGTACCCTTAACCTTTAGCCCAGGGGTCTTCAACCTTTTTTCCTCCGAGAACTACTTTAACCAAAACCAAAATCAGTGTGTTCGAGACCTACTCTACCATTTGACCTCAGTATTACTGACAGGCATGGGCAAGAAAAATGTTAACATCCTTTTCCATTTCACCCACTTGCAGTGCAATGCAAACTAACAGCTGAGGTTACATTCTACATGGAGAATTATTGGCAGAAACACTGAATAACTGCTTTGTTTAGTTTTTGCTTATGGCAAGTTCACACTACACGATTTTAGAGCCGATTCTGAGGTCGCAGGGTCGATTAGAAATCACAGGTGGTCGTGGGGAAACTCGGCAGTGGATCTGCGAGTCCAAGTCGTCATGTGTGAACAACTCTCCGACACGATTTAGGGCAGTCGCGGGCTCGACGCAAGTTGTCGGGGGACATCTAGCATGTTAGATATTTGGAGAAGTCGCAAGCGATTTTCCAGGCAACAGCCAATCAAGAAACATGAATCACGTTGTCATCTTTAAAATTTCCAAACTTCAAAACCGTATTTGAAGTTGCACTTCTTCACCAAGCAATAGCCTTCTTTGAAAACATGTGTCATGTGAAGTTTACTTGCGAAAACGGATACAATTGGCCATCCAGATAACCTCATCAATAATTCTAAAATATTTTTGCGGCAATAACGAAAACGAAACAGTAGCTACAGACAACATGAGATCAGTGGCAAACTAACAAGTGGCAGTCATGCCTGTAGCCTATAGTCAGAAACATTTTAACCATAAACTGGCTCTGCTGTAGTCTGTATGCTAACGTTAACATTATGGTGTTGGTGGACACAACCAGCGCACCCTGGGCTCTGTCTGGGCCAGGTCTTGTAGTGTGAACACAGAGGTCGCAGATCAGCCTCGCGCCCGACCATGAGACTCCCGATACTAAAACTG
>JAODXP020000028.1:3197739-3212739 GCA_027497455.2 Sardinella longiceps
AGAGGCATTAGCTTCAAATGGATCCTAATGAAGAGAATGCATCTCCCCAGGGCTTGGCTAATGCGCTAGCTTGGTCTAGTAGCCTCCATGATGGCTTAGTGACATCAATGGGAGATCACTGTTTCAATACAGTGCTTAAGCTTTCAGAAAAAAGTCACCAGAATTCAGTCCTTTTTGTCTTTGAATCCAAATCGACTCACAGGAACGGTGATTGTAAATCTGCACTTGGTCAATGCCATTTTGTAGGCTCTTAAGATTTTAGCTAATGGAGAGACAGTCGCCTTCATTATGTGCCGATCGATATACCCATGTGCCCGTCAGCTGGCTAAATGGGAAACTGTAGTTATTAACAGTAATAAGAGTTATTTTTTAACATCTGTTTTTATTGATTTTACAGGCACAGAAAAGGACAGCTAACTTCAAGTTAACCGTTTTTTCCTTCAAATTGAACAGCCTTTTAGTCTACACTACATGGCCGATACTGACAAATATCAGAAATGTTATTGTAGTAAAACTTACTTACTAGAGTTAAGATTAAATTAAGTTTTAAATATAGGTTCAAGGAGAAAATCTGGTGTGATTTTGTCTTAAAGTATCTCAGATTTCATAAACAAACCCAATGGTGGGAAAAGTAGTTCTTAGTCTCCTCCAACCCTCCTTTCTCAGAAGTACGTCGGGATGCGTTCACAGGCACAGCCTGCCACTGTGTAGCTGTCACTGCCATCTAGGAGCGATGGAACATGCTTTTCACCGCTAATGCGAAGTGTAGCGTGTGTTTGTTTGAACGCGCCTGTGCGTTCAGCGCATTTGTGTAACGCACTACAAAGGCAAACTCCTGCCTTGCTTCTGAGAGGCCCAATTACCAAGAAAGAGAGTGAAATGTCTCACTTTCTTTGTCTCTCTCTCTCTCTCTCTCTCTCTCTCTCTCTCTCTCTCTCTCTCTCTCTCTCTCTCTCTCTCTCTCTCTCTCTCTCTCCCTCCCTCTCCCTCCCTCTATCTTTGCCTGTGCTCAGCGTGGCTCTCCCTCCGTGTCCCGAAGTCTCCTCCTCGCCTCGCCTCGCTTCCCCTTCGCCGCTGCCTGCTCATCCCTCAGGCTGTCACTGCCCAGCTGACAGCCGCTAGCTATTAGCATGCTACGCCGTACAAGCAGCAGCCCTGTTCAATTATTTATTTATGTGCGAGCGAGCGAGCCATCTCATTGCTCCCCGTCGGCGAGGCAGCGGGGATGATGACAAGAGTACGTGTCGACGTCCTGAGCATCTTTCTTTTTTTTCTGCGCTATTTCTTTCTGCTGAACTCTTGACTTCTTTGGGGTTCCGGTGATTCGTTGCTTATTGTCTAATATCATTGCACAAATCAGAGTGTGGACAGGCCCACTGATTTGTGTGTGTGTGTGTGTGTGTTCAATATTACTCTCTTCTCTTCTGTCTTCATCTGTATATTTGTTTGCCTGCCAAAGCACTGCATCTTACAAACAAAAAGCAACCCATGCTAAATGCTAAATCATTTCTTGATTTGATCTCAAATGGCTGATGGAACTTGCCTGTTATTGCTGTGCTATTAGATGAAATCAATTATTTTCATTTGAAGCCATTTTATTCATTTAATTTTTAAAATCTTTATCTGATATAATCCTATCTGCAGTTGATTTCTTTTCTTCTCTGCAGGTTCCACCAGACTTTTGTGGATAAATAAAGTGTCAAGAGCCAAGATTATGCTAGCTTGTGCCATTCCAGTTACTGCTACAGCACGCTAACATGCTAATAGCATTCTGCAGCACCATTGTAGTGAAGCGTGCCATTGACATGCATATTTTAACGGTACTCTTCCCAAGTACCATATGCTTTGTCTATACTGTGCCAGACACAGCAGCACCGCAGCCTTGTGCCCTATCAGCTCTCAAAGAAAGAGAGAGAGAGAGAGAGAGAGAGAGAGAGAGATGAGGAGAGACAGGCAGCTGCATTGCACGTCTCCACTTCCCCTTTCCACCTCTGGACAACAGGGGACCTTGTCAGAGTTCTAGAGTTCTATAGAGTGCAGCAGGAGTCTATCCTGTCCAGCGGTAACATCAGGGCCGTACAGTAGGGGTTTGTGCTGTCTCCTTGTATGAGGTTCTCCTCGGCTTGGAACTCAGTCTTGATCCCTCAATCGCTCTCCTGGTGGTTTTTCTCCTGCTGGGCTAGATTGGATGAAGCCCCACTCTATGGCCTTTGCTCCTGCCACAGTGTCTGCTGAGTCCCTGCTCTGCAGCTTTTACATCCCAGTAGAAAGATAAACAGAATGCTCTGTGAATCAACATAGCTTCCTCCTGCCATTTTTATTTGTATAACGTTTTGAGTTTCATGAGGCTCGGAAAGTTGAACAAATAAAAATTGTAATATAGGACGCTACGTAGGTGTGCGGACCACTCGGTTTATCTTTGAATGTGCTATTTGATATGAAAATATGAAAAGAGGGATTTGCATTTTACTAATTGCATCCCAGTTTACTTCAATTTAAACCTGTCTGTACTGCTTTGTAGAACAATGCAGGTTAACTAACCTTTGTGTTACAATGTCAGGTGGAAGCATTTTGTTATGCTTCCACCTGACATTGTCCGTGATACAGTCGGCAATAATGTGTGAATCTTTTTGTCTCTGTTTGATGAGATCTTGATTTGATCTTCATAATGGCATCTCAACTGTGTGCTATTATTGAATTGTGTTGCTAATTGTCCAAGTAGTCGTTAACTAGCATTAATAACATTAATGCTCAAAATCTTACTTTAGTGCAAATATCTTGTGTGTTTGATTGTGCTTACTGTGTGTGTGTGTGTGTGTGTGTGTGTGTGTGTGTGTGTGTGTGTGTGTGTGTGTGTGTGTGTGTGTGTGTGTGTGGGCTATCTGGTTAACAGAGGTTTCTGTGTGTGTTCAAACAGGTCCAAAATGAGTGTGTGTGTCCAGGGAAAGGATAGCATTCCACGTGGTCTAAACCGAGTGAACGCAGCAGGTAAGGAGAACTCACAAAGGACCCGTACATACATGCCAGTGGCCTTGCAGTGGTGTCTTCATTGTATTTAGGCATGCTGTTTATTTTCTTAGTTGGTTTTTGTGTTTTTGTTCGGTTGTTTTTTTATTTATTTATTTTTTTTTTTGCACGCTCACTCCTACTCACACCACCTCCACAAGTGTCTTTGTGAATTTATATATGTGTTTTTTGTGGTAATGTTGCACTATGGAGGGAGGCAGGTTTTTTTTTTTTTTAGATGACAAATGAAACAAAACATGTTCACCCAAAGTGAAGTCGTTTGAATGGAACAATAACAAGCCCGCGGATTCCTTTCTCCGCCGTCTCTCTCGTTCCTTTCTTTGGCGCCAAGGACCCACCGGTGCGATGCGGCGCATCCTATCGTATCACGCGTCTCGTTGCATTAAGAGGGTCAAAAACACAGGAGCGTCAGTGACTCTCTGACTGCAGGCACTGTCATTGAAATTCCTTCTGCAATGTTTGCTTACACTCCCCATGTGTGCGTCTTTCTCTCTCCAAACTATCAACACACACACACACACACACACACACACACACACACACACACACACACACACAAAAATGAGAGTTAAAAAACAAAAAAGAAACGCAAACACACCAATAACACAAACACGACCGTCGTCAGATCCCCAGTTTACGAATATTAAACAGCACCAATTAGGATTCTGCAGAGCGAGAGAGCGTGGAGATGTGAAGTGTGTGTGTGTGTGTGTGTGTGTGTGTGTGTGTGTGTGTGTGTGTGTGTGTGTGTGTGTCTGTGTATGTGTGTGTCTGTGTGTCTACGTCTGTGTCTGTGTCTGTGTGTGTGTGTGTGTGTGTGTGTGTGTGTGTGTGTGTGTGTGTGTGTGTGTGTGTGTGCTGCAGAGGGGGTATGCTCCTGCAATTAGGCGCACAGCACTCGCCGTGAACCCGCCGCGGTGTCAAGACTCATCTTCTCCTCTCAACCTGATCAGACAGAGGCCCTGCACCAGAGCTCAGGTCGGGCAGGAGAGAGAGAGAGAGAGAGAGAGAGAGAGAGAGAGAGAGAGAGGTGGGGTAGAGGCAGGCAGGCCTTGGCACTTCTAGACAGAGAGAGAGGAAGGGAGAGAAAGCAAGAGAGATTAGAAGAGGGGGAGAGAGAAAGAGAGAGAGAGATGAGGAAAAGGAGAGAGAGATGAGGAGGAGGGTAGAGAGAGAGAGGGAAAGGAAAAGAGGTAGATGATAAGAGAGAGGGAGGGGGAGAGAGAGAGAGAGGGAGGGGGAGGAGAGAGAGAGAGAGAGAGAGAGAGAGAGAGAGAGAGAGAGAGAGAGAGAGAGAGAGAGAGAGCTAAAGAAAGTCAAGGCTGTGAGCCTTCCCTTCTCTGCTCTGCTCTGGTGTGCTCTAGTGTTATGTGCTCGGAGCATTTCCCTTATTTCTTTATTTTCCCTCTCTGTCTCCCTCGCCCATACGTGCTCCCTGTACTGATTCAGCTCCCCTCATTCATTTTTTATGATACTTCCACACAGACTTGGGCAATATAAATTCTAATCTATTTTCACCCTCACACTGCACGGCGTCTCTGTGTGTGTGTGTGTGTGTGTGTGTGTGTGTGTGTGTGTGTGTGTGTGTGTGTGTGTGTGTGTGTCTGTGTCAAAGTGTGTGTGTGTGTGTGTGTGTGTGTGTGTGTGTGTGTGTGTGTGTGTGTGTGTGTGTGTGTGCGTGCGTGCATGTGTGTGTGTGTGTCAGGGCGTAGGGCTGTTTATGTAATGTAGTGTATGTTTTATGCGTTGTTTTTGTCTTGTTTGCCATGTTTCTCGATCTTGTCGCAGTGTCTTACTAAAGAAGCCTCTTAGTGCAGGAGCCTCTTCATAGGCCTTCCACACGTGTCATTTGTTAAAGCCTCGCTATGCTGAATCGGTCATTTATTTGCTCTTTTCTCGGTTTGTGCCACGTTTGGACTCACATTTTTTTGTCGACAGAGTTTCCTATGTAGGATCAGCTATTCCTTTGCTGTTTCCTCAGTTTGTGCTCGCATTTCTTTCTACATCTCCATGACAGTTGCCCGCGACCCGTTGCACATTGTATAGATTGTATAGCAAAATGACAACCATTGATAACTAATGAGGGCAAGGAAACTTGTTGCAGTTGTGTTTTTAGCAACTAAGTTAACTTACCCAGTGTTAGCCACTAATTCTCTAGTTTGGATCATGTTTAGGCCAAAGCAGGACTGAAGATTTGCGACGAGATGAGACGGTTTTAGAGAGGAGTCGCAGAAGTGTAAATCAATCGTTGCAGGTTGTTGAAAGGAGTTGCAAGCAGTCGCAAAAGATTTAACATGTCAAATAGCAGTTTCTGAGTTTTAGAATGTTGCTGTTTTTTTAGAATGTCGCAGCCCGTCTCATCGCAGATCTTTGGTGTGTAGCCACCTTTAGAACAAATGGGGTTGTTATTATTATACCGACATACTGACAGCGTTTCACAACCTCAGAGAAACAGTAATATGGGCTGATTGAATTTATTTTTCCTTATCCTTATGAAGTATGCCTGATGCACCTGCTGTTCCCAAGGTCTAAAAGACCTTTCATGTGTCCAGTATTTCTCTTATATGAGCATAGAAGTGCATTCCACAGATCTTATAGAAACATCAATGCTGGCCTTGCATTTTAACTGTTGTCTTTTTTTTTTTTTTTTTTTTTTTACATGCTATGACGCACAAGCGTGCACACACACACACACACACACACACACACACTCATGCACACACACACACACACACACACACACACTCATGCACACACACACACACACACACACACACACACACACACACACACACACACACACACACATATGGAATGTCCTTTTCTCCTTGTGACCTTCCTAAGACCAGCAGAGTCAATGTCATCACCACTAACTAGCAAACCTGCTGGCTTCCGGATCATTCTGGACAGAGAGAGAGTGAGGGAGAGTGAGAGAGGGAGAGGGAGAGTGAGAGAGAGTGAGAGAAAAAAAGAGCAGTCCCGTATGTCTAACCTCTTCCGGCCATGGAGTGCCGAGGGGAATTTATAGAAAAGGACAGGAGGGATTTATCCGTTCCGTGTCTGTAAATGCTGAGCATGCAATTACCCCTATAATGGCAACGTTGTGTCCAAATTGGAGGCATTAAAGTGATTTAACAGCGCCTAGATTGGGGCTGGCATTTGCGAGGATGTGTACACACTGGGAGTTGAGGAATGTTTAATCACTCGTTTTTTAGAGCCTATTACCACAAAGGAGTGGAGTTGGGGGAAGGGGGGTGGGGGGGTTGTTTCTCGTAGAAGGCCGACATGCCAGACTGCCGAACATCTTATTAAAGTTCCACTTATTTCATTTTTTTTTCTTTATATATATATATATATATATATATATATATATATATATATATATATATTTGCTGAGGTTGTTCTTAAATGGGGTTAAATTGGCTTCAAAGAATGTATTTTAAGAATTTCTTGTGGAATATTTTGACATGTGCCATCTTCTGGGAACTTTTGCCCCCTTTCTATGCTGATGGCGTTGAAATCGTGATGAAAATGTGAGGAAGAAATGACTTAAAGATGGACAGATCGTAGGTTTTTACTTCCTACAGTTAGTAAGAGAGTTACACACGACCGTTAAGAAAAAAAGAATTAAAAAAAAAGAGTACAGTCTTCATTCTGGAATCCGCGGCTGCCTTAACTGTTCAATTGAATTCGGCATGGGCTGAATGTCCAATGATGTCTGACCATTACTACTTTACTGCAGAAGCCTTCCAGTCTCCCATTCAGCCTCGGCTCCCGGGACTGATCACGAATCGTTTCTCTGCTTCTAAGGATCACTAAGAAAAGAGATTTTTTTTTTCTCTCCTTCTCCTCCTTTTGATGTGCCCTGGAAGAAGTGCTGTCCTTCGTTCCTTCTGTCCTTCCTGCTTTCCTCCTTTCCTTTTCTTTCATTCTCTCTCTCTCTCTCTCTCTCTCTCTCTCTCTCTCTCTCTCTCTCTCTCTCTCTCTCTCTCTCTCTCTCTCTCTCTCTCTCCCCTTCCTTCTCTCTGACGCTGTGGGGTTTTATCAGGCAGGCCAAAGCCAAAGCGCTGCACAGCTCGGTGGCGTCCTGCAGAGAGCCTGTAAAGCGTTTATTAGTGGCTTTGCAGTGCCTGTATTATTCTGGCAAGCACACGGCCACTCAGGCTTAGCCTTTAACTTTCGCCCCCTTCTATTCCTCTATTCGTCTCTCTCTCTCTCTTTTAAGTGGCGTCACACATGAGGAGAGGGCCCGGGTGCTGTTAAATACCCCCCCACCCACCTCCAACACACACACACACACACACACACACACACACATACATACATTCACTCACTCTCACACACACACACACTGACACACAGAGACACACACACACACACACACACACACACACACACACACACACACAGATAGACGTACACTCTCACACTCACACACACACACACACACACACACACAGATAGACATACACTCACACACACACACACACACACATCCTTTATGCTGAATCTCATATCAAAGAAGCAGAGCAGAGGGAGTTGGAAGAGTTTTGAGGATGGGGAGGTAGTGGTGTGTGTGTGTGTGTGTGTGTGTGTGTGTGTGTGTGTGTGTGTGTGTGTGTGTGTGTGTGTGTGTGTGTGTGTGTGTGTGTGTGTGTGTGTGTGTGTGTGTGTGTGTGTGGGTGGGTGGGAGGGTTCTGGGAAGCCCCTGCTGTACCCATGTGCTGATGGGTGTCACGTGGCCTATTGCTGATGTCCAGTAGGGCATTCGGAACCTTTGATCTGAGAAAGCCTTTTCAGGCGATTTGTGTGTGTGTGTGTGTCGGGGCAGTGTACCAGAACACCCTCCCACCCCGACGCACACACACACACACACACACACACACACACACACACACACACACACACACAAATGTGGAACAATAAAGGAACAGGAAGACCCCCCTCCCCATTTGCATTGCTCTTCACAAGCTGAAATCCGCTCAGTCTCAAACCAAATGGAAAAATGAATAATTGAAAATTGAAATATATCAAGCAGTTATTTGTGCCTCATTTCTCATTTGTTTTTAAATTCCTACCTCATGGGAGAGGGAAATATTTTGGGGGGGTCAGTTTTTTTTTTTTTTCTTAATGTGTGTGTGTGTGCGTGTGCGCGTGTTTCCCTTTTGTTGAAACTGTGTTGTCATGCTATTGGTGTTTGCTCTACCGTAGAGGGACAATAGGAAGGACACACCCTAATTTTGTCTCTCTTTTTTTTTTGGCTGGTCCTCTCTCCCTCTCTCTCTCTCCCTCCCTCTCTCCCCCTCTCTCGTTCGCTGGCTCTTCTCTTTCTGCCTCTCTCTCCATTGCACTCCTTCCTCTCACACCATTCCCACATGTAGGCGAGACGTTGCTCCATCGTGCCTGCAAGCGAGACCAGGTGGAGACCCTCCTGCACATCCTCGCTCATCCAGGGACAGACGTCAACGTTAAAGGTAAGCGCTTCACCCCCCCCCTACACCCCCCCACCCACCCCCTCAACCTCTTAAAATGACGCCTTCACTTGCGCTTGTACCGCTAGTCTCTTTATGTCCTGCTGTGTGTCAGCCAGAGATAGTAAGGACCGAGGACAGATTCGCCGAATTCCGATTATTTCCCTCTTTTTTTTTTCCTTCTTATTCTTCTTTTTTTATTTAAAGGGTGAGGGTGAGAATGCAGGTGTGCGTCATCAGTGTAACCTTTAGATAAAATGCAAAGGGTGTGTCTTAAAGAACGAACAGGAAAGGATGGGGGGGCCGCGTGTGCCGCACGAAAAGTGAAAAGCCGCACTCACGCTTTTAATGTTATTAAATGATCGTGACCTTCCAAACGTGAACCACTTGCAGTCTTGTTAGCTTGTTTTTTAGCATGCCTACTTAACGACTCTTTCTCGGAAGCCTATTTGCCTAAATCGTTACAGCAGATTCCTGGCTGAAACATTTTGTTTGGCACTCCAGACATAAAAACAAGCAAAGACAAAACATGTTCTAATGTTTCGTTTTATTCGAGGAGCCTGTTTTCCGGTTCAGCTAATGCAAGCCATATCGATCATTTAGAGTGAGGCCTAAACTTTTGGAATGGTGAATCGGAAAGAAATTATGTGTCCTGAATGTTTGAATTGTTGTTTACTTTTAATATGCAATTGTCTGTTTCTTGACAGTCTTCAGTCACAGTCTTCCATCATACATCTGCCCAATATTATTGCCAAATATTGAGAGAAAAGACTCATGTTGCTTGTTTTAACTCCATAGCCACACTGTTGCTCATCAGAATTCTCTCAGAAACCGTTTCTAAACACAACTGGAAAACCGTGTATACATACAACATAGCATAGTAAAGTATTCTTTAGGAGCTTAAATATATCCGAAAGTTATGGTTATAGGTAAAGTAGTTTGCATGGTCAGTTTCAGCTTAGATTTTCTGAACTTGTTATCGTTGTTGTTTTTTATTAATGGTGTACAAAGGCTGCGTAGTTTTTGTTTTGACTTTGATCTGATGATGTGAGCCTACCCTGGAGATAACCAAGGTTGTAGTCTTAAAGGAGAAATCCAGTCTAAATCAATACATAGCCCTAATGTTCAAACTCACCAAGTGCTATACTGTTGGTAGGAAAAGTAATAAGAAAATTAGATACAAAATAGACAGAGCAATGTGAATGGGGCATAACAACTTACTTACAGTTTCATTTCATTATGCCCCAGTCAGTCAGCTTTACTTATCAGATTTTTATTTGGTCTATTTGGTCTATTTTTATTTGGCCAAATGTGGTCTGTGTTCTCGTTATTTTTCTGAAAGACAGCATTCAGGTGCCTGGAACTACAGGGCTATTCACACCAGTTTTCTCCTTTAAGTTCAAATTGTTACAGTATTTTCTATATTGTGTTTCTCAAACACTGTTTTTGCTCTCCTCAGACCACGCGGGCTGGACGCCGCTGCACGAGGCCTGTAACCATGGCAGCAGTGCGTGCGTACGAGCGCTGCTCCAGCACAGCCCGACTCTCGACCTCAGCAGCCAGGTGGGCGGAGTCAGCCCGCTGCACGACGCTCTGCTCACCGGCCACGTGCTCATCGCCAAGATGCTCCTGCAGTATGGAGGTGGGTACACGACCCCCGTGCAGAACACACACACACACACACACACACACACACACAGAGTTTAGTTCCTTTTTTTTGGATCTTAACGCAGGGTAAACAATCAAAAGTCAAAACATTGGCTAGAAGTATGTCATAGAAATACACACACACACACACACACACACACACAAACACACTGTCTGACATTCACTGGCTTGCACAAGCTGTCACACATACGCACACATTTATACTGTAAGCACAAACATACAATAGTTTGGAGATGGGTACGCACAGACACATAAAACACACACACTCACCAGCACACACACACACACACACATAGTAGAAAGAACAGTCCTCCCATTAGTATCCAGATAACATGCTGAGATGAAGGAAAAGTGCATATATGCTCATATATATGCCCACATAGGCGTATGCTCACATACACACACACACATGCACACATTCGCTTCTATTCCCATTCAGTCATTAAGATCCTACTACTGCATGAGCAACACATCACATACTATTCTTCCTAGATTTCTCAGCTACACGGGCTTGACACTACTTTTTCAGTAGATAAAGTGAAGTGCCCATTAGCATTCATTTATAACACAAAGATACTCCCCCCCCCCCACACACACACACACACACACACTCACACACTTTTCAGTTTTTTAACAGCTTTTCTGCTGTATAGAGACAAATAAGAGCTCACTTTTTTGATGCTTCTAACCTTCACAGAGGTGAGTGCACACATTCACACATCCCCACCTTGAGAGTAACAATAATTAAATATGTGTGAATAAATATTTACAGCAGAAGGGTCATGTCACGGTTTTCCCATTCATGGCTGTCTTATTCACATATACATAGACACGTCGTTTCAGGACCTCTCAAAGCTTATCTTTATACAGTAGCCTTAATACACTGCCAATCAAACTATGCAAACAAACTGGACGTACTGTATAGTAAGCACACTGTGTACGTGTATATGTGAACATATGTGATATCGTAATATTATATGTTATAACTTATGCAATGCAAGGTGCGATATTATTACATGTTATAACATGCAATTTTTGAACCAATCTGCTCTGATGATTAACCAGAGACATTGAAACGTATGTAATATGAGAGGATACACATATAATTATGAGAAGAATTGCTAGCAGTATTAGCCAATATGATGTTACATTACGTTAAACAATATTATGTTGTGTAATTATATATCGTTAGCATAGTATTAGCTCTAATGTGTTTCTATAAAAATGCAGACCCTCATCCAAAGCGAGGCATAGACCAAGGGGCTGGGTATGACCAGGCTACTTTAACCTGCTGTACAAGTGGAACTCTGATCTCCCCTTTGGTCATCGTCATCATGCAGCTCAGCTGGGGCACCCAGGGGTGTTATAGGAGGAAGAGCGGACAAATGAGAGTACAGATGAGAGTGAGTGAGTGAGTGGGTGGATGGCTCTGAGAGTGGCTCTGCTGTGGACAGACAGACAGACAGACAGACAGACAGACCGACAGATAGACAGACGGACAGGTCGGGCGAGTGAGCTGTTTGAATTTCAAAGCAGTGCTTGTCACCTGCGCTTATACTCTCTCCCTCACCAACCCCCCCACCCCCCTCTCTACCACCCCCACCACCACCACACTGGCGCTTTGATCTGCTCAAAGGCCAACAGGCGAGATCATCCATAATGTACACTCGAGACGTAAACATACCCACAATGCCGCTCTTTTGCGTGGTGCGCGGCCCGCTCCAGGGTTTGTGGGCACGATTTTTCTTTTTTTTTTGGAGTGTGTGTGTGTGTGTGTGTGTGTGTGTGTGTGTGTGTGTGTGTGTGTGTGTGTGTGTTTCTTTCTTTCTTTTTTTTCTTTGTTTGTTTGTTTCTTTTTTTCTTTTTTTTTTTTTTTTGCAAAGCTGCTTTGTAGGATGAGGTGCCTCACCTTGGAGGTAAGGTTGTTCTCTGAGATGGAGAGAGAAGAGAGTGCAAAAACAATGAACAACAGACAGACAAAATACATTCTTTATGTTTGCGGAGGAGTTTTTGTGTATACGTGTGTGTGTGTGTGTGTGTGTGTGTGTGTGTGTATGTGTGTGTGGGTGTGTGTGTTAATGATTTAGTAAGAACTGTCTATGATGCCGTTTTGAACCAAGTTTGGTAGCCCGAGGTCGGATTTTGAAGAGTTTAACTCCTTGCTCTCACTAAGCCCACTTTATGTCTCACTCATTCCTCTTCTCTTCAGTCTTTTTGAAGAATTTAGCTAAACAACAAATTGTGTATCATGGTTGAAATAACAAGCATCCATGGGATTTCTTACTTTGGCTAAAAGTTCATGGTATAGTGCCAGAATTTGCTCCCAGTAATTTATTTTAAAAATACTGTAGAATTCAAACAAACAAAATCAAATAATTGGGAGCAAATTTTAGTTGAAGTAGACTTTTTTTTTTCCTTGGACATATATGTTGCTATTTTCAGTCTGGCCCCCAGTTTCAAAGTTTGGGAAGTGATGTACGTGTTTTCACTACACTTTTTTTCATGGCATGGTGTGCGTTTCCTGTTTTTGAAGGGTAGATATTGAAACAGTAGAGTCAAATGTAAGTAAAGGTGTTGGAATCTTCGTTCTCCAGACCTCCCTTTAGGCTTCAGCTATATTAGCAGTTGCCAGTCCACAGTAGTGGAATTGTTTTAAGTGCCAGCAAAGAGAGACAGTTTTCTTTCATAAGAGTAGGAGCATGCAACACAAGCTCTCTTTATGTTTGTTTTTCTTTATTCTTACTTTTCTTGGCTGTTTGTGCATTTACGAACGCATTCAGTCTCCTTGCATAAGTCTTCAACAAGCACACGTGGCGCATGTTAACATCGCTCACACGAGACGCGGTGAGACACAGCAACGCTCGCAAAGTTGGCACACACACACATCTCTTTATTTTTCATTTATTTATTTATTTATCCATTTCGACGGAAGACCAGGACATGTGACAGCGGAAGCGTCACGTTGTGTCAGTAAACAGGCAGGGGCCGTTTGCCTACCTCTTGCAGACTGTTTTATGTGCTTTGAAGTCGAGGGTGGCGCTTGCCACAGTCTCGGGGTGGGGTACTCAAGACGTTTTTTAGCAATGTCACAGGAAATGCAGGAGGCAGATGCTTCCAGCTCTCGTGGATTTGGAATAATTCCTTTTCCACCAGCTCGTGTGCGGGCTCTCGATTTTGCTCAAGAGTTCGTTTTCTCCAAATTAGCTGTATTTAAAAATTCTCCAATGACGTGCGATCGAGAGAAGAGCCTCTTTTGTGAGATTTTAACTAAGAAATGACCCTATTAAGGCAAGCACCAATTCTTGTGTTTCAAATAGACAGGTGCCATCTCTAAATGGAAGCTATCGTTATTCACTGTTAAAAGGGTTGATGTCTTTGTATATTAAGGAGCCTTCAGTGGAAATGGGGCTTTCTTTTAGTGGCACAGGCTGGTAGTAGCGCTCTACTCTACTCGGCTTTTACGTTTCCTTGTTAGCACTCAGCACATTCAGTGAGGAGCATAACACAGACTGCTGACTTAGCAGGACCCATAAACGAGGGACGAACATCTCAATTAGAACACAGAGAGATCAAGGCCTCCTCCTCCTCCTCTTCTCCTCCCCTCCTTCCCCCTTGTTCCTCCTCCCATAACATGAAATAATGATGCTGACTAGGGGCCAGTGCAGAGTGGAGTGGGGGTGGGGTGGATATGGAGGGTGCAGGGAGCACATGTCATGGGCATGAGATTGGCCCCGTTGGCAGGGAAAGTGTGCCATGGCCCTGGGCAGAGCCAGGCTTAAGTAGTGCCCTCTTCCTCCTCTTCCTCCTCCTCTTCCTCCTCCAGTAACCCCAGGGTGAAAAGACTGCTCTGCTCGTCTTACCAGTGATTGTTAACAACTTGGGAGTTGGGGTAGCCTTGACTGTCTTCTCTCTTTTGCATGGTCTTACTTGCCTCTTTCCTGGCTAAGGCCATGTTTTATGAAGCTTTTTTCTTCTGTAACTTGATTGATGACCCCATGTTCTTGTTGGTCAAGGTCACAGAGAGCTGTCAGAAGAAAGAAGCGCAACACAATTTGGTGTAACATAGACCTTTGCAAGCTATCAGCTAACACTAACTGTAGAAGGCAAAAAGACAAGAAACTAAAGCTCGGTTTCCTCATACCTCATTAGTTAGCACTAACTGTCTGTCCTCATCTCAGTTTTTCTCAAAGCCAGCACTTGGTGATCTTGATCAACTGGGAAATATTTTTGATTCATGATTAATTAATAATATTTTAATATATGATTAATATTTTGATCTCACGCCTGATTTTATGCCATAGGTTGCATATACAGTAGAATGATGCATGTAACTTTCAGCTTAGATGATTGGTCGATTGGTGTGTCGGTTGGTGTGTTGGTCGGTTGGTTGGTGAGTAACAAATCAAGAGCGCTATTGAATAGGGGTTTTGAAATGGTGATTTGAATGAGCAAGGTTGTGCGCTTTATTTCGTTAAGGACTTCTATTCTATCCATTCTCTCTCCATACCTCTCTCTCCATCTGCCTGCCTCCCAGTTTGTGTTGTTGGGTAAGGCTGCTATTCCATCAAGAAAAATACTTTTCACGTCAAGAGGGATTCAATCCATCTGTAAATATTTCTTTTTCTTTTGTTCTTTTAACGTGGATAGCTTGTGACATGGATGAAATGCATTCATTTGCGATGTATAGAAGTTAGTGTGTTTAACACACGTTATTGAAATGCTAGGAATGATGCCATTTCTCTCATCAAGGCTAACGTTTTTTTTCCCCGTCAACCATTTAACCACTTTTTCAGTCCTGAACGAGGGAAAGAAAGAAACATTTCTGCCATTTAAT
>JAODXP020000028.1:3220239-3232739 GCA_027497455.2 Sardinella longiceps
TAAATATTTCAATCTTCTTCTGCCACTCCCTAATGTTGGCTTAAACAATCTGATCACAGACTACTGAACACGGGCAAATTCTTAAACACAGCCGTCTGTGTGTGAAAAGCAAAACTAAAATCTGCTGATATTAGGACAGGCTGGCAGGACATCAGTCCTGGCTGAAGCATCATCTTCCTCTTCCTCCTCCTCCACTGAGCCTCCCTTAGGCTTCGCTCTCCTTTCATGTGGAGGCCCCCTCTGCCCCAAAGCTTCACCTCAACCATGACTTTCATGCTGAGCTCCCCACTGTCCCACACACACACACACACACACACACACACACACCCTTTAGCGGGACTCCTCCGTCAGCAGCTGGTGGTGATGTGTGAGGTCCCGGCAGCGGTCGGAGGACAGAGATGGAGCGAGCTCATCTGCACACCATGTGGGGTGAGGGATGAGACACACACACACACACACACACACACAAATCCACCTCCACCTCCAACCCCCTGGCTTTGACACTTAAAGCCCTGCAGGTTAAAGGCGCCAACCAAAGGGAGACAGAGAAGCCGCCCCTGACATGAAGGATCGGCCATTTCCTGAGTGCGGCCCCATTTTATTCATTTTTTTTTTCTTCTACTTCAGAAACAGACGTTACGAAGCCAAGAGAAGGAGTGGATCGTGTGTTTGAGAGTGTGTGTGTGTGTGTGTGTGTTGGGGGTGTGTGTGGGACGTTCAGGAGAAGAGCGATGGTGTCGAGAGCTCAAGCCCGACAGAGAGGTAAGCGTGGAACCCGAGCGGGCCAAGCGAGCGGCGGTCGGCAGGCTGTCAGGCGGAGAGCGATGGCCGGTCACGAGGGCTAATTAATAACGGCGAGGAAACGCTCTTGACCTGTTTTTCAGTGTGTGTGTGTGTGTGGGGAGGAGGGGGTGATTAGCACACACCGGGCCCCGACCGCTGGGGCGCTCTAGTATCCTGCTGCTGAGACTGAAGAAGAACAACCAGCCTCCATCCCTCCCACACACACACACACACACACACACACTCACACACACATACATTCACACAACCCATATTGAATAACAGCAGGGATCAGACAACACTAGGGACACCCCAGACTAATAAATGACAGGGGCCACAGAGAAGAGTGTGTGTGTGTGTGTGTGTGTTTTGGGGGGAAGGAGGGTCCCCTGCTACGATGGGTGAAACACAGCCCCTTCATCATCCTCTGTGCATTTTGTGTGTGTGTGTGTGTGTGTGTGTGTATTAAAGACAGGTCATGCTCCTTGAGGGTTTCGGAGTGCGCATTCGCACTAGGTGTGTTTATCAAAGGTGCAGGTCCTTCTCATCTTTAGTGCAGAAGGAGTGTTTTCTTTTTTTGTTTTTTTAGCACAGTGGGAAAGAAGGAACACGCAGGTGTGTTTGTGTGTCTGTGTATGTGTGTGTGTGTGTGTTTGTACTACACACAGACCAGAGAAAACCAAAATTGAGAATAGTGGAGAGTAGTTGTCTTGGGTGAGAGAGGGAGGGACAGGCTTTGAAGAGCCCCCGTCTGCTCTGAGTAGACTCTAACTCTAACTTCCCACTCAAAGGTATTCATTCACCCAATTAAAAAAGAGTCACATTCAGGAATCGGCCATGAAGACTGTCTGGTCTGGTCTGGTCTGGGTTGCTGTCTTGGGGGGGGACTGTGAGCACATCATGACGAAAGAAGTACGAATGCCTGTGATGTTCTAGAAGCGAAGGACACACTGCTGTGTTTCTCTCCCTTTGCCAATAATTCCCATGTCTTTTTACTCAAAGAACACTCTCAAGTCATCACCTTAAAAAAATAGAACATTGGATTCATTCATGCTCAGCAAGTAAACACACACTGACTTGACTCTCAATGTCTCACTCTCTCAACCTTAAGCCCGGAGTCCTCAAAGACTTAACCGGCGTGAATCGACTTTTTGATTGATTGACTGTGTGAGGGAAGAGTCTGCAGTAAATCACCCCATAACTTTGTTATGTTCCTTGAACCCAACTAGTGCCAGGGTGCCATAAAGTAATTTTGGGGCCCTGTGACAAGAAAATAATTTTGGGGGCCCCCAAACATTGATAATATTATTATAATGTTTTGTGGGGCCCTCAGCATCAGGTACTTGGAATCATCCCTAATCATTCTATGCTACTGTTTCAGCTTCAGGTGTCATTAGCCCCGTTTACATGGACACTATTTTCTCACATTTAATCAGATTAAATATAGAATCCGATTAAAAATGTCTCATGTAAACAGTTAAATACTCAGATTCCACAGAAAGGAATCATCTGGAATGAAATCAACCCATGGCCCAGTTAGCAGGCCACTGCTAACTGCTAAGGGCATGAAAGTCCCGCTTACATATACACACATCTGTTAGCTTATCTGCAAATTGCATAATTGAGCTACGTTGTACCGAAGGCTGCCACACTCGGTAGCCTCAAAGAATCAGGATATAGAGTAAATTTTCCTTTAAATCAATTCTGTGTTGTTGGTAAGCATAAAAATACACATGTTGACCTTTAAAACACTCATATTGTGCCTTTTGATGATGCTGGTGCTCTTTTTATAAGTTTTAGAGGGAGTTGCATTTGTGAAACATCTGAAATCGATGACAAATATCAACAAACACAAATTTTGATGGTTATACTCAAAAGACCAGAGTAAACACAGCAAATAAACATACTAGAAAGTGAACACAGATCAATAAAAAATATTTAATATTTTTCCTCTACTTTTTTTTCTCAAAATCTGCAGACATAACAACTGGTGCATTCTGTATGATACTCCACTGATATATCTTATGTTCTCTTCATAAGAGCCATTTCTGCCCTTTGAAATCTCATTGGTCAACAACTGGTAGAATGATGATGATGTCACAGGCAACACAGCAGGCTCAAATCCATACAAAGGACACACAAACATCTATACAACGATTGAAAACATTTCACAATTTACAAGCATGTACAATACACCGATAAATTATCAAGTGTCTTATTTACATAATTACGGTAAGAAAGAATGGAAATTAATAAATATGTTTAAAAGAGGTGCAAATGAAAGTGCTTATTCTGCTTGCATTTTTACATATACATTACATTCTCTATTTAAATCCAGTTCTTTTTCTAGTTCATCATGAATCACTTTGGTTTGCTTGCAAACATAGCATGGACATCTTTAAAAACCTGAAATAAATATAATAAAAATAAAATAAAAATAAAAAATAAAAAAAACAGCAAGAGACAAAGAGCGTTGAGATGCTGAACGCCCCACAATATTTACCCAGCAAAGACAATTTGAAGAAACTTACTTTTACACACATACACATTCAGCCATTAAGTGATCTCCCTAAAGCTGTTTTACACAGAGAGGATTTAGAGGGAATTGAGCGAAGCTAACAGGGTGTACAGTATGTTGGTACGCTGTTGTCGCTCTTTAATGAGGAGCTAAACTCTCTGGCCTTTGAGACAGTGGTCTATGTTTATGCCAACCAGTGAAATACTCCCTCGCTCTCTCTCTCTCCACCTCTCTCTCTCTCTCTCTCTCTCTCTCTCTGTCTTTTTCTCACTCTCTCCACCTTTTCCTCTTCCTCTATCTCTCTCTCAATCACTCCCTCTCTTTCTCTGTTTTTCTCTTGCTCCCTCCACCTTTTCCTCTCTCTCTCTCTCTCTCTCTCTCTCTCTCTCTCTCTCTCTCTGTCTTTCCACTTCTTCCTCTCTCTCTCTCTCTCTCCCTGTCTCCTTGTGAGTGTGGCTTGAGCTGCATGGGGAGCTGAATGCAGACGGATGGAGCTCTGATCTCCCACCCCCCTGGACCCGAACCCGGTCACACTCTCTCCCTTCTTCACAGACATGACCTCAGAGGAGGAGGAAGAGGAGGAGGAGGAGGAGGGGGGTCGGGTGATGGCAGGCTGGTGGGAAGAAAAGGGAAGGGCCTGGGGGAGAGGGGGAGGGGGTGCCGGTGGGGATGTGTGGATGTGGCGGTGGTGAGAGAAAGAATAAAATGTAAAAGTTTTCTTTTTTGTGTGTGTGTGTGTGTGTGTGTGTTGATGCTGAGACAGACGATGCAGCAAAGACTGCAGTGTGGAGAGCTGCATACACTCACACACTCACACAGACATAAACACACACAAACCCACACACACACACACATCCACATCCACACACTCACAGAATTACAACCCCGCCAAGCAAGTACACACTCTCTCTCACACATCCTAAAAGAGAGATCAAAGTTGAGTACTGGGCAAAGGAGGTGGGGCAGATGGAGAGAGAGAACAGTGCCCTCAGGCGAAAACGAGAGAGACAGAAAGAGAGAGAGAGAGAGAGAGAGAGAGAGAGAGAGAGAGAGAGAGAGAGTCAGTCAGATGGGGTAAGAGAGAAAGAGAAAGAGAGATTCAGATGGGGTGAGAGAGTGAGAGAGAGAGAGAGAGAGAGAGAGAGAGAGAGAGAGAGAGAGAGAGAGAGAGAGAGAATGATGCCCAGTGAAGTGGCACAAGTGGAAATGAGAGCAAGGGAGCAGGCAGCCTTTCAAATGAGATTACAGCTGGGCTCACGGGCAGCCTGGTGTTTGTGGCTGCATGTGGGGACATCTCTATCAGCGACATGGCACCACAAGCAGCGCGCCCACAAGAGAGAGGGGGGGGGGAAGTGGGGTGGTAGGGGGGGGGGGGATCGTTTGATGCCTGATGAAGGCACTGAAATACGGCCGATGGGTCTGTGTCATCACAAGGGGGCTCTGCTGTGGTAACAAACTCTCTCTCTCTCTCTCTCTCTCTCTCTCTCTCTCTCTCTCTCTCTCTCTCTCTCTCTCTCTCCATCTCTCAGAGGGCAGGCTCTGCGCTGGCCATTTGGTCTTTTTAACCCGCGAGCAGAGCGACACAGAGGGGTGGCTGGATGGCTGGATGGCTGGGCACTGTGGGCAGGGAAAGGAAGGGCAGGGTTGGCACACGAGTGGGGAGAGCTTGAGCGATACTAAATGTCATCACTGGCTGGAGTGCCAGGATCTCTAAGGCTATTGTTTTTTTTTTGTTGTTGTTTGTTTCGTTTTTCATGCAGGCTCCAAAAAAAGAAACAGGATAAAAAAAACAACAAAAAAAAAGAAACAAGGCTGGCATTCTTCACTACGTAAAATATTGAGTATACAGTACTGTAGTGTAGAGCCGTCAAAGTCGAAATGTAAAAACCACATGTTCTGTCCAGTAATATTTTAGCCTATTATCTTCTTGTAAACCGAAAACCAAATTCTTAAAAGAATCCATGGCGTCTTCAACAAAAATGAGTCTGTTGCTTACTGCTTCATCTCAACATGGCAAATGAAAGCACTGTTACAGCAGGGCATCAAAAAATGGTCAATCTCTGTAATCGACCAGCGTCCAGTGAAACGAACACTCGCATAACCAAAAAAGCATCTTACTGTACCCACGGAAATAATGGCTGTTAAAACGGTCCATGTCACTGTGTGGAGTTCATGTGGTATTGGACTGGACTGGGCTGTACCACCATGAAGTCTTTCAGAGCAGCCATCTTGACAACAAAAGTAAAAGTGGTCCTTTTTGTCTGTGTCGATTTGACTTCTATTTGTACAAAACAAAGAGCCAAACAAGGACAGAGGAGTATTTTGAGTACGTGCGTGTGTGTGTGTGTGTGTGTGTGTGTGTGTGTGTGTGTGTGTGTGTGTGTGTGTGTATTTGTGTTTGAGTGTGCAAGTGTGTGTGTGTGTGTGTGTGTGTGTGTGTGTGTGTGTGTGTGTGTGTATTTGTGTTTGAGTGTGCAAGTGTGTGTGTGTGTGTGTGTGTGTGTGTGTGTGTGTGTGTGTGTGTGTGTTGGAGAGGTGGGGAGAAAAACAAAAGTTCTCTCCTTCTGTCCGGTGCAAGTTCCTCTTATCCTTCCTGGTTCTCATCTCTGGTCCTTGGCAAAGTGCTGCTGGGAAAGAAGGACTCCTCATGAGAAAGGGGTTACGGAGGAGTCGAGTCGGGGGGCCGATGCGATGGGGTGGCGGAAAAGTGGCTATCCTGGGTTATTTTTCTTTCTTTTATTTGGGCTAGGGCCGGGCTCCGGTTTCAGCTCGCGATACTGCACCTGTTAAAATACACACACACACACACACACACACACACACACACACACACACACACACACACACACAATGAGAGAGGGAGAGGGAGAAGTCATCATCAGGTGCATACTGACTGCACTGTGATAGCATGGGAACCTTCTCCTCATCTGCTTGAGAGAAAGGCCCAGGGGCTCAGACTAACAAACAGAGCAGGGCTTGGCTCCTTAAACAGCTCTGGGATAGACAGAGACAGAGAGAGAGAGAGAGAGAGAGAGAGAGAGAGAGAGAGAGAGAGAGAGAGAGAGAAGGAGGATGAGAAAGTGAAAGATGAAGAGAAAAAAAACCTGAAACATGAAGAGAAAGCGAAGGATCGAGAAGAGAGAGAGAGAGAGAGAGAGAGAGAGAGAGAGAGAGAGAGAGAGAGAGTTGGTGTGTGTGTGTGTGTGTGTGTGTGTGTGTGTGTGTGTGTGTGTGTGTGTGTGTGTGTGTGTGTGTTTGTCTTATGCAGACAAGAAACTGATACCGGTCCAGCATATCCTGGTCGTCTACAGACAGCTTTGTATGAGGATGTGTGATTCCCCCCCTCCTAAGAGAGAAAATATCAGCAGTACGGTAATGTCTCTGATATCAGTAAGAATGGAGATGTCACAGAGCAAAATCTGCTTTCTAAAAAATAGACTAAATGATGCAGCAAAGATTAAGACCGTGAAAAATATCTCTTTCAAATCGAGAGAAAAATACTTCAAGCCCTTTCAAGTGCTTTCTACGCAGGCGAGGTTCTCGTATCATTATGGCTGACAGGTCGATACATATTTCTCCATGAATGAATAAATCTACCTGGCTCCCATTAGATAAATCTGCGACTTCTGTTGGGGAAGTAAGAAATGACTGCAAAATACATTTTACAGAAATAACCGCATCCCCAAATAAAAATCATCCATGAATGCGCCACATTCACACGGCCCTAGTAGTGGAATTGATGTAGCAACTAGTTACCGAATTGAAAGTGAAAAAGCAGGCAAAACGTTTATTTAACGCTCTGAGGGACAAGTCTGTTTATAGGTACAGTTAACTGCAACAGAAAAGGATCCCTCTATGTACTTTGAAGTGCAAGTGCGAAATCGAACACACACCTTTTAATCCATAGCAATCTGACACACAGACAAAATGGACTTCCCAAATCCAGTGAGTAGTTGCAACCCCATCAAAAAGTCTGGAAATATGTCCAGCGAGCCACCGTTAGGCTCTGTTTACAAACCTCGAGGGGGCGAAGTAGACATAAACAGCACGCCTAATCTGCAGGAGAGACAAAACACTGCTCAAGTAAGCATGGAGACCTTTTCCAGAAAGGTTAAGGAAAGGGCATGTTGGAGATTTGCTCCGCTGCTCAACAACATCTTCCATGGAGCAGATTTCATTTTAATCAGCTTTCTTCCACCCCCCCTCAAACTGCCGCCACCACCACCACACACAGACACACACACACACACACACACACACACACACACACACACCCTCCTTTTCTGTCCTCACCACAACAGTTCAAAGTTGGCTGCCGAGCAAGGAAAGGGGGGAGCAACCAAAAAAAAAAGGCAGGGGGAAGAGAGGGGATCCAGACATTGTGTAACCTCTCCTCTCGCTAAATCCAGCATAATGAATGAGCTCCGGAAAGATGGGCTAATGCATTAGCCATGGAACCTGGAGCTTGAAGCAGACTGAGCTGGTCACTTGTTGGTTGAAGGGGTGGAAGCAACCCTGAATGTGAATTAGTGTATGTGTATGTGTATGTGTGTGTGTGTGTGTGTGTGTGTGTGTGTGTGTGTGTGTGTGTGTGTGTGTGTGTGTGTGTGTGTGTGTGTGTGTGTGTGTGTGTGTGTGTGTATGTTAGACTCAAACCCTGAATGTGAAAGTGAGTGTGTGTGTGTGTGTGTGTGTTTGTGTGTGTGTGTGTGTGTGTGTGTGTGTGTGTGTGTGTGTGTTAGGCTCAAACGGGTCTGTCTGTCTGGGTCCCTGAGGGGCCCTGTAAAGGAGCACGGGGGGGACCGAGCGACTTAACCTGGCGGAGGAACAGGGAGTGCGGGCGGAGGAGGTGAGGCTGGGAGGAAGAGATAAACGGCTGGTGACCGGCCTGAGTCTCTGAGCTGGCCCTCACCCACCAGCAACCCTGCCCGGGCCAGATTACACACTCAAGCCCACGGGGAGGAGGGGGGGGGGGGGGCATGGGGGGGGTGAGACGAATGGAGGAGTGCAGAGGGGAACGATAGAGAGGAAAAAGAGAAGAGATTCCATGAACTCAACAACAAACAGGCCACATAAAAATAAATCAAAAAATAAAAAAACGGAAAAGTTCAAGAAAGTCTTCTCAGAAAAGAGAAGGAAAAAAACTAGCCTAATTATATATATATATAAAAAAAATCAGTCTTGAAACAAACAATTAATGTTCCACAGACATACACACACAAACAGACGGCTTTGCTTCTGATAAGCTTCCTGCAAACACAGGCAGTGGTGACAAAGAGCAATCAAGACAAACAAACATAATCTCTGTCTGGCCAAGATTTCTAGCTCTCATTTCCAGACCCGTGTCTAACAAGAGTCCTTACTTTAATGGCAGGCATGCAGAACCAAATATCCCTCCCATTATTTCTGATTGGTAGGAACATGACAATAACATAACAACAGCCAATCAAAATGACTTTCAGTGGTAGGTAAATTAGTGAGAGTGGTTCCTCTCTCATGGTCACTGACAGTTTTAAAATACTAGTAGTCTGTCAACTTCATGAAAAAAATACCATTTACTTTAAATAAATATTGTATTCCCATTTAACGTGCTAACAGTTCTAGAAGCGCAATAAATACCTCGAGTCCGATGGTAATGCTAGTTTTAGCACGGTGTCTACCGGTACTTGGCTGCGTCTCGTGCCTAACAACTCCCGTACTAAAACCAGCATTACCATCGGCCTCTCTGTGCTTATTGCTTACTTTTATGAAATGGAACATTCATAAGCTCTAAGTAAGTGCTGAATGTTACAAGCTGATGTTTTGTGATGTTTTTCACCATGTAAAGCCAAGCATGGATTAGACTGTGACACTAGTGATGATGTCATCCAGGGGAGTCCCCTCAGAGCTGTGGTGGCTCACAATGGGTGATGCTGAGTCTGACATGACATCAGCCATCCAGCATCAATCATCAGTCAAAAACACAAAGCCTTTTGTTTGAGTAGAAAGGCAAAGAGAAATATGGGACTTTTGCTGGAGAGAGAGAGAGAGAGAGAGAGAGAGAGAGAGAGAGAGAGAGAGAGAGAGAGAGAGAGAGAGAGAGAGAGATTCATCCTCCTCCCATGTGTTTCACAGCAGACACAACATGGTGAGCTGCTGGTAAGACTGTCTGATTCTGATTAACAACCCCCCCCCCCCCCCCCCCTCCCCTCTTTTCAATCCCCCACCATCATCTATCTATCTGCCGATCACAGAAAGCATCCCAGTAGTTTTTATTCCATACTGTATCTGGACAGGCACCGGATAAAGATTTTATTTATTTATTTTATTTTTATTTATTTTTTTAATTGTTAATTCACCACAGGCGCTATTCTCCCAGGTGCTTAAGAACCCATGCATTACAGCACTAAACACTTTTTTGGATGTGAGAGACAGTCCTATACAGATGCAGTCCTATACAGGCAGGTCATTGAAGAGGTGGTTTCACTCTCATTATTAAGGTGGTAAACAGGAAAGAGGAGGTGAAAGGAGTTAATGGATAGGCTAGCATGCTAGTAGCCAGGATATGGTGGGTTTGACTAGTCAGGTGCTGCTGTGCCCTTGAGCAAAGCACTTAACCCTAAGCTGCTCTAAGGGAAATTGGGCCTTAAAGTAATAGAGAGTTGAAAAAGTCACTTTGGATGAAAGCACCTGCTAAATGCATACATATAAAATATAAATACCTATAAATAATAATGACACACTTGCACTCCCTCATCTCTTTTTCCTTACACATAGGCTATAGCGAAAGACGAACGCTCTATACCACTCAGCTGAAAAGCCCAGGCTTCCAACTTAGCCGTTAGAAGTGGTCTTAAAGCAATATACCGGAGTAAGTTTAAGCATAGCCCTGCTGCACGAGCCTTATAACAGCAATATATTTCGAATGAAATTAAAGATTTTCGAACAGCACAGACCTAACGCGAACGCGAAACACTTTACATTGAGTCAATGTAACCTCAGATCTTACTTTCGGTTTCCAACAGTCAGGTCCCATTGATTCAGTGTAAAGTGCCTGTTCGCTTCTGCGTCTGTGCTGTACCAAATTATTTTGTTCCACTCGCTAACTAGCGCATTTAGCAAGCTCTTTCAACAGGGCTATGCTTGAATTCACTCCGGTACTTTCCTTTAAGGCTAAGGTTGTGAGGATTTACCATGTACTGCCACTAGCTAGCCCAGGCAAATTGGCTTCCATTACATACAGTCATACTCATATTTCAGAGGGTGCTTTGACCAGCATTAGCCTTTTATTAGCGGCTAATAAATACACTAGCTATACTGGCATATGTCAGTTAGCCAATTAGGCTTCAACAGGCCTTATGCAAAAACACAGCGCAAACAAACTACATTCACTCCCTTTCCAAACACCTTTCACCTATTGTGAGATGTCGTGTACACATTGGTTTTATGAAGCTACAGGTAAGTACTGAGAATTTCATAGTGGTTTTCTCATAGATAGACCATTAAAATTGGTACCCCACAAAGCAAGCAGCATGTAAAAAAAAGAGAGAGAGAGAGAGAGAGAAAAAACAAAGTTTCCAAAAAGGATGGGATGGTGTGGCATCTATCAATGTTACCAGAGAGTGACAACGGGGGAAGACAGGAAGAGAAGCTTCCGGAAGAGAAAACAATAAAAAGCTCAATCAAAGGCAGGCGCAGTAAGACGGGCGCCCCTTCAGCCGTCATCGGCTCCATTACGATTCACAGGTGACAGTTACGCCAGCCGCCATGGCGCGATACACACACTCACCTCCTTTTAATAAAGCGAAGCTGTCCCGGGAAAGATAATGCCGCGCGCTAGTTTAAAAAAAAAAATAGTGGAAGACAAGAAAAATGGAGTTGGAGGGGGGAAAGGGTTTTGTGTTTTTGAGAAAAGTGACTACGGTGAGATAGCAATTTGGTTTCTTCTTTTTTAAAAGTAAAAAGTGCACGGCACAAAGTGAACATTCACAAGAGACTAGTGGGTAAAGACCTTTTGTCGCTCAAAGGCTGTTCCTTGTTCTCTCTCTCTCTCTCTCTCTCTCTCTCTCTCTCTCTCTCTCTCTCTCTCTCTCTCTCACACACACACACACACACACATACACACACACTAGCCCTGTTTCTTCCTCCCTCTCTCTCTCTCTTTCTCTCTCACTCTCTCTCTCCTTAGTGTTGACAGTTGCCTTGGCAAAAAAGGCACGCTTTGAAGTGAGCGTGCTCAGAGTGGAGGGGGCGCGACGAGGCGGCTCGTTTAAGTGGTGTCAGAAGCCGTCCCGGGACCCGCCACCAACCGCCGCAATCGTCGTCGTCGTCTCCGCTGCCGTCGTCGTCCTCTGCCGTTAACAGGGGGATTGTGGGATAGAAGCGGGCTAGGGCGGCAAAGGCGGGAGCAAGCAAATATAAATAAGTAAATGAAAGCGTGAACATTTTTAATGATACTATGCTATGCTGTTTAAAGCATGATCGAACGATGGGGGAAAGGAGAGGAGAGAAGAAGAAGAAGAAGAAAAAAAAAAAGGAAGAGCAAGAAAAAAAGATTCTCCTTCCTCATCTCTAGTGACACCTAACCTAGCATTAGGGATATTATATGATAGCGGAGCAACAAAGAGAGCAACAACAAGAAAAAACACACACACACACACGTACACACACGAACACACACACACACTCCCACAGACGTGAGAAGCCAGCTTTACCCGTCTATTGTTCAGAGAGCAAAGCGTGTCAAGGAGAGGGAGAGAAAAAGAGAGAGAGGGAGAGAGAGAGAAGGAGGGTGAAAGAAGGGCTGGTAAAAGCACATGCATAAGAGATGTGTAGGAAAGTTTTTCGGCTCGGAAAGTTTGCGAGCATAGCTGTTGCGCTAATTGCTTGTTTAAACTCCAAAAAATTGAGACCTCCAGCACTCGCGTTCGGGAGAGGAGTCTTTGAAGCTCCGTGAAAAAAAACGCCAGTCACCACCCCAGCACCTCAACAGCACCCCGGCACCCCGACGCCCTGACCTGTTTAGCTTCTCTGAAGTACACACAGCATGTTGTTTTTCTCTCCCTCCTGCCCTCCCTGCCTCCCTCCGTCTCTCTCTCTCTCTCTCTCTCTCTCTCTCTCTCTCTCTCTCTCTCTCTCTCTCTCTCGCTCATTCAATTCCTTTTTGTTCTTTTTGTTTCATAGCAAGGAGACTTTTTTTTCTTTCTTTCTTTTTTTCACA
>JAODXP020000028.1:3245239-3247739 GCA_027497455.2 Sardinella longiceps
TGTGTGTGTGTGTGTGTTTCCCCAAGGCAATGTGATATGGAAGCCACTGCAAAGATCTGATGTCTTAAATGTGTCAGTGAAGGTAATTCCACAGCAGCCGCAATTCACATTTTTCCCTGAAAAAATACTCACTTCTTTGAGACAGACACATCCGAAATAACACACAGGCCCGCCAACATTCATGCTAAAAGCTTTTACAAACCATCTTAGAAACATCTACAAAACCAGTGACTTTCTTAGTGATGAAATCAAAATTGTATCTTTCAACCACAAATGTCCAAATATGTCCATTTTAGACACATCTAGAGATCTAGGGTCACTTGGTCAGTGATGAAATCAAAATCATGTTTCATACACCAAAAGTCCAAATAAATATTATACACTTCAGAAAGATCTAGAAAACCAGGTTCACTTCCTTGGTGATGAAATCAAAATTATATGTTTCATACACCAAATGTCCAAATAAATACTATACACTTTAGAAAGATCTAGAAAACCAGGTTCACTTGCTTAGTGATGAAATCAAAATTGTATGTTTCATACACCAAAAGTGCAAATATATAAATTTTAGAAAGATCTAGAAATCCATGGCCACTTGCTTAGAGATGAGAGCAAAATCAAAATTGTGTGGTTTGTACTGTACACCAAGGGTCAAAGTTTGTATTGTGAAAATGACTGTGGCTTCCCGTTCCAATTTGAAATCCACTCAAGGAAGGGAATTAATCTCCTCGGAACTCTCGGCACAGGCCAGTGTTCTCTCCCAACGGTGGCGGGAGGAAGGACCCCGTGTTCGAAGGTCTGCGTCTTGGCACAAGAGAAGACCCAGTCAGGAAACAATGGGAGTCTCTCTCTCTCTCTCTCTCTCTCTCATTCCCAGAGTCATGTTTTGGAGCCTCGCCAGCGCGACATGAAAGAGGCAGATGTTTTATTTTGAAGCAGGGGGTTTAATACATTATTTATTTCACAAGTAAAATCCTCGAGTGAATCGGGAGAAAAGAGAGAGAGAGAGAGAGAGTGTGTGTGTGTGTGTGTGTGTGTCTACCCCCCGCCCCTCTCTCAATCTACAAAACCCTATGTGTTATGTGGTGTATGTCACTCATCTAATCTCAATGGGAGTGCACTGCCCTTTCCTGGACAATGGCACAGCAAAGTAGGGAAGGGCAATGGAGTGTGTGTGTGTGTGTGTGTGTGTGTGTGTGTGTGTGTGTGTGTGTGTGTGTGTGTGTGTGTGTGTATGGGTCTGTGTTGATGTGTTTCCAAATGTGGTTGTCTATGGATGTGTGTGGTGCATTAGTGTGTGTGTGTGTGTGTGTGTGTGTGTGTGTGTGTGTGTGTGTGTGTGTGTGTGTGTGTGTGTGTGTGTGTTCTATGCGAGTGACACAGAGACACACACTGAGCCAAAGTCAAAGTGCCTGTGTGGGGTGGGCTGGACTGGGCTGGTGCTTCAGCAGCATCAGTACTAATAGTGGGGCAATAGCAGCAGTAGCAGTAGCAGTGTTAGTATCTGGGGCTGATGAAGGTGGACCCTGCGGTGGCGCCATCACTCTCTCATTAGTCTGATGCCTTCCCCAGCGGCACACACACACACACACACACACACACACACACACATACACACACACACACACACACACACACACACACACACACACACACACACACACACACACACACACACACACACACACACACACACACACACACACACACACACACACACACACACACACACACACAAGCCACCCGCACTGCACTTCACTACTGATGCACATATAAATAAATAGCCATCCACAGCGACACACCACAGAGCCAAATGAGGGACAGGGGTGAAGGGGGGGTGTGAGGGAGCTGGGACTGGGAGGTTGGAGGGTGAGTGTGTGTGTGTGTGTGTGTGTGTGTGTGTGTGTGTGTGTGTGTGTGTGTGTGTGTGTGTGAGTGTGTGTTTGTGTGTGAGTGAGAGAGAGTGTGTGAGTGTAATGGTATGTCTTGATGTGCGTGTGTTCGTATTTGTATGTCATTGTGTGTCTGTGTAAATGTGTGTCTCTGCACGTCTGTGTGTGTGTGTGTGTGTGTGTGTGTGTGTGTGTGTGTGTGTGTGTGTGTGTTGGGGCTGGGGTTATTTTCAGCTTCGACCTCTGCTTACCATTGCTCCTCCCACTGGACAAATAAAGCGGTCAAAAAAAAAAAAAAAGTGAAAAAAAAGAAAATATATATTAAAAAACACACACACACAACTCAACAACAACAACGATGACGATGGGGATGAGACATTAGTGTGTGTGTGTGTGTGTGTGTGTGTGTGTGTGTGTGTGTGTATGTGTGTGTGTGTGTGTGTGTGTGTGTATGTGTGTGTGTGTGTGTGTGTGTGTGTGTGTGTGTGTGTGTGTGTGTGAGGGGTGGGGGTGGGGGGGTCATGGTGCACTGATGGTGCCCAGTAATGGCTCACCTTACCCAGGCGCTCCCCTCCCTGCCCCCCCAGGGCCCCAGCAGGACCCAGCCA
>JAODXP020000028.1:3252739-3265239 GCA_027497455.2 Sardinella longiceps
AGAGTGAGAGAGAGATTGAGAAAGAGAGAGAGAGAGAGAGAGAGAGAGAGAGAGAGAGCGTGCGCGCTTGCTGTCTGGCTGTGAAATCGGTAGCAGGTGATTAGGACTGTTGTCAGGCCCAGGGGTCATGGAAACGAGTTTGTCGCTATGCGCCACCCCGGGCACTGACACCGCGATACAGCTGTGCTTAATACCCAGCATGCACCTGTCACGCCATCGATAAAACCCTCGCACACACACACACACGCACACACATATACACATAGAGATGCGCACACACACTTACACACAGACGCACACAAACTCTCACATACACACAGAGACGCAAACACACACATACACACACACACACACACACACACACACGCACACACACAAACACACACACACACACGCTCCTATCAGGCGGTCACAGATGCTTGCTTTAGCCCTCTAGATGGCTGATTACAGAGAGCAAACAAGATTGGAGACTCCATGCCCCATATTTTTACCCCCCAACAGATTTCCATCTAAGCTAAATAGCATAGCATGACGATTGGAGATATTTTTCTTACACTCTTTTCTTCTGGAAATAAATAATAAGTTCATTATTCAGTTATAAGTAGGATCATTGTTTTCTTTTCTTTCAAAAAAGAAAGAACAAGCCATAGTTGTTTTTGTTTGCTTGCTTGTTTTTGTTTAGATAAATAAATAATGATGAAATAATGGTAAATACTATCTGCTTGTGTGAAGGAACTCAAATACAATGGAGTTCAAATGACCTCCAATGGTTGGTATTGTTTAGTGCATTTGCTCCCCATATTATGGGGTTTATTGCAGGGCAAACTATGGTGTGTGTGTGTGTGTGTGTGTGTGTGTGTGTGTGTGTGTGTGTGTGTGTGTGTGTGTGTGTGTGTGTGTGTGTGTGTGTGTGTGGGATGGTAGGGAGGGCTTTACTGGCACCTGCTCCAGTCATCAGAATGTACTGTACTTCTTAGATCTGTGAACAACGCATGTTTACACACTGTGGGGAGGAGAAAACACTCCATTTGGATGCCGGAGAAAAGGTATAAAGCATCTGTCAGAAAACCCATCGAGAGGGGTGTTAGTGTGTGTGTGTGTGTGTGTGTGTGTGTGTGTGTGTGTGTGTGTGTGTGTGTGTGTGTGTGTGTGTGTGTGTGTGTACTTGTATCTGTGCATGTGTATGTGTGTACATGTATGTGTGTGTGTGTGTGTGTATTTATATCTGTGTATGTGTGTGTGTGTGTGTGTGTGTGTGTGTGTGTGTGTGTGTGTGTGTGTGTGTGTGTGTAAGCCCATGAGCACAACATGATTGCTGCATGTATCTTATCTAGCACGTCTCTCTTCCCAGGGCTCTCTGAGCGTTACTCCAGTGCCCAGCCGAGCATGGCGACTTAATCTCTGCTCTTCTTCACCCTCTCCACGCCTGCGGCACACACACATACACACACACACACACACACACACACACACACACACACACACACACACACACACACACACACACACACACACACACACACACACACTGCCTAAGTCTAGTCTGGCACCTGGACACAAACCTGCTGCAGCTGTCACCCATTTTAACTGTCTATAGCCAGAGCTGGCCTCATCATATAGGCATGACAGAGTCCCCTTCAGTCACACACACACACACACACACACACACACACACGGATGTGGTAGATGAGGTATAGAGCCTATCATTATAAGCTAAGCCTAAGGGGGTAAGGCCTTGTCAGAAATGCTCTTTCTTAATGGCAAATCCTATTAGATCTCTTACCTATTTTTTCCCGCTGAATTTCAGACACGCTTTCGGATTGCAAGTGTTCAACACTGGACAAACATGCCACAAAACATCAACATTGACAACCTGCACCTTAATCAACATCCAAATCACGAATCTCAAAATCACGAATTATTTATTAAGGATAAAATAATTAATAATCATGATTGAGGTTTGCTTATAGCAGTAAAGTGTGTTTCTGTTTATCTGATATTCACAGGAGTCTCGGTAGCATTTGTGTCGACGCATGAATCTTTGATCTGATAAAAGCTGCATTCTCCACCACCACAAGCCATTGTGAATGAGTGTGAGCGTGTGTGTGTGTGTGTGTGTGTGTGTGTGTGTGTGTGTGTGTGTGTGTTTGGAGGGGGGATCACAGTGGTTTACAACACATGCTGCATGGCTGACATGCTAGCTAATGCAGTCATTACCAGTACCATAATTACCCCAACACACAGCGCATGCAGGCTTCTGTTTACGTTTCCACGGCAGCATGCGGAACAGGTGTGTGTGTGTGTGTGTGTGTGTGTGTGTGTGTGTTCTGCTGTGTGTTCTGTTGTTGTGTGTTGTGTTGTTTGGTGGTGGAGGCGCTGAAGGCAGGAGGCACCCCTTGAGAGAGAGAGAGAGAGAGAGAGAGAGAGAGAGAGAGAGAGAGAGGACAGGAAGGGGGGGGCGAAACACGACGCAGACAGAAGCTCCCACAATGCCGCCTGCCTGCCAGCCAGACGGCGGTGCAGGGAGGAGCTAACAGCTAGCGCGCTAACACTGGAGGCGTTTTGATGTGTGGGGCGTCAGCAGGCAGAGCCATCGTTACTGTAGCAGCGCCATCCATGCCTTGAGGGTCCCTCTGTGCTCTTTGCCTCTACACCAGATCCCTGAAGCGGACAAGTACCACTAGCGTAAAGGGCTTTGTTTTTATGAGCGAAACAACACTTGTTGACTTGCTCCTGCGCTAACAGGTTTTGGGTAGCGGCAGCAGAAAAAAATCATCCCTGCACAACATTTGGTTTCAACCATTAAAAAAACCTGTGAGCACATCAGCAATTATAAGGAGGTGGAGAAGTGTAAAAGTGCAAATTGGCTTTTTTTTTTTTCCTTTCTTTTCCTCTTTTTCTTTCTTTCTTTCTTTTCTTTCCTCTTCCTCTCTTTCTTCACTTCTTTCTTTCTTTCTTCCTTTTTTTTCGTTTTCTATCCTTCCCTTCCCTCCAGGTGCTCGTCCCTATCAATTAGCAGTACCTACAGACCTCTCATTGAGAGGAAAGTGACTAATATGGCCGCCGTAGCCTCTGAAGAAAAGACACTGTTCACGATTGCCCAATGGTCCGCTAAGTGGGAACACATGCTGGGGGGGTAAGGGGGGGGGGGGGGGGGCCTGGGGGCCCTAGGCCTGCCAGGGGTCTTCTGCCCCCAATGGAAAACAGGTGGGGCACGTTTCGGTCATGTAATACTCCATTTAGTCCCCGGAGCAAAGGTTATCCACCTAATAGCTGCCTTGTGGTGCGTTGAGAGGGGGTGAGGGGGTAAGGTGGGCGGGTTAAGGGGGGTTAGGGGGTTGGGGGTGCGCACCCCAGCCAAGACTGCACATCTGGGACATATTGTGCATACTTGCAACATATGCTTCAGGTTCAATTAAAATGAGGCCTTGGCACATTTATGAATCTGCTTTTCCTCTCTCTTTCCCCTCTTTTTTTCTTCTTCTTCTTCTTCTTCTTCTTCTTCTTCTATTTCGTCTGCTTCTTCAACTAGTTCTCTTCTTCATTTATTTCTTTTTTTTCTTTATTTCTGTACTTTCTGTTCTCTCTCTCTCTCTCTCTCTCTCTCTCTCTCTCTCTCTCTCTCTCTCTCTCTCTCTTAACTTGTTGTGAGTGTGTGTGGACTCCCTGGGACTAACCTTAAAATTTTACTCATGGAGCAGAGTTACTAATACCAGAGAGAGAGAGAGAAAAAAGTGAAAGTAAGCTTAGCACCAGAGAGGCTGAATGGAAAAGACAAATTTGTCCACCTCCTGGTGCTTTGAGCTGTGTTGGCACCACGCCAAAGACCAGATTCAGATGAGCGGGTAGAACAGGCTCAAGGCAAAGCCGAGGAGTGAGTGTGTGTGTGTGAATGTGTGTGTTTGTGTGTGTGTGTGTGTGTGTGTGTGTGTGTGTGTGTGTGTGTGTGTGTGTGTGTGTGTGTGTGTGTCTGTCTGTCTGTGTGTGTGTGTGTGTGTGTGTGTGTGTGTGTGTGTGTGTGTTGGGGGGAGTTAGTGAAACTGAATGATGTTGATGGGGAAAATAGTGAAAAGACAACTATCACTTTTGATTATTTTTTCCCAATGTTACTATTGGACATCAGATACCAATAAGAGCTCTCACCAGGGGGAAAAAAACACAAGGTCTTTGCAATGATTTCTCATCCAGTGATTATATTATCCAAATATGCTGTGATGATGGGTTTGTCCCGATGCAGCGCAATAATTGCTGAGCTGATGATGACTAGACGGCCTTGTCATTAGAAAATAAAATCAGCGAATACTCACAGATGATCTGAGCCTTAGAGAAATGGAAAGAAAAGCGAAAAAAAAAAGGACTGGGGAAATCAACGTTTAGTCGAACTGGGATGAAAAGGAGGGGATTTTCTTTAACTCCAATTGCAGTTCTGTCATCACCACCGAGGCGCATGGAATGTGAACGACCAGCGTCTTCTTCCAGCGGGGGAGAAGAAGTTTAATCAATGTGGACAGGGAGGAGAATTTGCTTTTCTAAACCTCTGACCTCAAACTCACACTCTTCTCTATTCAAGGGGCTTAAGGGCAAGGCTGAGTTTCAATAACATGGATGACGAAACTGAAAAAAAAAAAAAAAAAAAAATCCCAGGGCCTATATAATTTTCCAGGGCTCAAGTTGCCTTTTATTAAAAAATGTCTTGCTTGTTCAATTATCACGGTGAAACCGGCTCATTTGCAACCGCTAAAAGGCCTCATTTGTCGGGAGTTACGCAAAATAAACGAGGCTAGGACATTGAGGCGATTGTAAAGTTAACACGATTAGGATCAAATTTGCGCTACAGGTAAAGCTTGGTTAAAGTCCACTTTCTAGAACAAACAAGAAACAGCGGCAACACCACTGCAACCTCACAAGAGGCCCCCCCCCCCACCCTCCCCTGGGAGAAGTGTAGTTCAACATGGCAGAAGTGTTTGGTGTTCACTTAATCATTTTTGTCCAGGTGGTACTAATAAAACTACGTAACAACAAACAGAGGGGGGCGATTTAGAATTTTTATTAACACAAGATCAAGGCAGAGGCATATATCCCTGTCAATTAGTTACGATTAAAATCTTCACAAAAGGCCCTACAAATAACGGTCTGATGATTTCTCATTATGAACAAAGACAGACACCTGTTGTTGCTAAGAGCGTCAAAAGCGCTATCTAAACTGGCATAAGCCAGATCTATTTGTAACTCAATCCTGTTTTTTTTTCTCTCCCCATTGTGATTCTCTGCAGAATCTCTGGTATGCTCCCTCCTGATTCGCTCTCTCGCCCCGAGGCGTAGCTTTTTTGTGCTCAGGAATGACTTCGCTTCCACCTTGAGTCTGCCTCATCGCCCGCGCTCCTCCGAGAGCTACCGGCGAATCCGACCAAACAAAAACAAACAGCCGTTGGAGTACAAAGAAAACACGGCAGAACATCTTCATCATTCCAGCCGAGCCCTCTATCCTCCTCTCTCACACGGTTCGGGAGAGAGAGAGAGAGAGAGAGAGAGAGAGAGAGAGAGAGAGAGAGAGAGAGAGAGAGAGAGAGAGAGAGAGAGAGAGAGAAAGTTTCTGGCCTTTGGAGGAAAGTGGGAGATGTGAAGGGCTGGTTTGTGAACCAGTGAGCATGCACTGCAACCTGCCTTTTTCCATTTCTTTTCCCTCTCTCTCTCTCTCTCTCTCTCTCTCTCTCTCTCCCTTGCTCTGTTCGCTGCATCTGTCTAATGAGCATTCCCCCCACGGCCATTTGAATACAATTAATTGCACTTCAAAGTCCCAGAGAAATATCAGAGGCCCGCCACTCGAGGCCCGCAGGCTGCCTTATTTATGAGCGTGCGATTCACCTTTATGCTGAGGTAGGGAGGCAACAGCTCAATCACAGGGGCTACCCAGGGCCGCCCGCGCAACATACACAGGGGCTGCTTCACAACAAGAGACGGAGAGAGAGAGAGAGAGAGAGAGAGAGAGAGAGAGAGAGAGAGAGAGAGAGAGAGAGAGAGAAGAGAAGAGCGACAAAGAGGGAAAAGTGCAAGCGTGAATGAGAGTGAAAGAGAGAGAGAGAGAGAGAGAGAGAGAGAGAGAGAGAGAGAGAGAGAGAGAGAGAGAGAGAGCACTAGCCAGCAGACATTACTCGGCACTTTGAGATGTGGAGGAGCAACCCTTCTACTCTCCCCACAACATGAAAGACCCTTCAGATGTGAAGACGAGGGGGAAAGACCCACTCTGACAGCAGGGAATGAGTAAAGCAGACGGAGACGAGACCCATATGAGTGTTCATCAACATGGAAAACACACGCACACACACACACACACACACACAAAGGACAAATACTCCTCACAGACTTGTCAAGCAGGTGTAGTGGTGTCAGTCTGCTAATGTTTTGTGTGTGTGTGTGTGTGTGTGTGTGTGTGTGTGTGTGTGTGTGTGTGTGTGTGTGTGTGTGTGTGTGTGTGTGTGTGTGTGTGTGTGTGTGTTGGAGTTTCATGTCTTTTTGAGAGCATCCAAACCTGTCCGATGAGAACGGTAATAATTACCTTGTCATCTTTATCGTAGTCTTCATCCTCATCCTCTAGCAAGTCCTCCACCGCTTGCTAATGAGACAGAAACAGAGAATAAGAAAAAAAAGTGTTTTATTCATATCCTCTTACGTACAGTATACTGTGAAACAAAAAAACAAACAAACAAACAAACAAACAAAAGAAATTGTAGCAACAAGTTTCCATCAATTTGTCCACCAACCCTTCTTTACACAATACAAGTAATGTATACTAAACTCATTAGAAACAACATTTTACACCATTTTGTAAGTAAACAGGATTTGTTATTCAGTAATACAGTAGCATTTACAGTATAGTAAGCTTTTATTTTCAGTGTAGCCTACTGTATATGAATTCATAAAAAAATACATGAACATACAAACTGCCCTCCATTTGCATGGTTTTGGACAGCGGCTTCATCTGAAGTTTTGGACTGCAGAGGCAACTCAACTTTTACTTAATGTTCCCTATTCACCCCCACAATTGTATCCTTGACTTCCAATCCATTGTATGCTAATCCCTACAGGACCCTTTCTCAAAAGAACTATATTCTGACAAATATAGTACATAGTACTTTATTTATATATTTCTGCAGTTTATTAGCAACAGAACAAAGGTAAACTTGTGTTAAGGGATGGTGCAGGTCATTTTCATTTGAAGTATCCTCACACATTTTTATGAGAGAATAACATGTTGTTAAAAAGAGACACCCCTTGAAAGACTAAGACGTGTAGGGAAAAGGTAGTCTAATTTGTGTGACTTGACTTCTTGACTTACAGTAAATGTTCAACTCAGTCAGTAGTATGCTAGTCATCCTTACTGTAGCATTGATTTTATGTCATATTAAAGTTTAATAATTGCACTTAATTTTTTAAGAAAGATATTTTGGGGGCTTTTTGCCTTTAATTTGATAGGATGGCAGAAAGAGGGACAGGAACTTGACTGGGAGAGAGAGAGATGAGTAAGGATTTAAAAATGGCCTTGGGTCCCCAAGGACGTAGACGTACATACATACATACATACATACATACAGTACATTCATACAGTACATTCATACATACATACATACATACATACATACATACATACATACATACATACATACAGTACATTCATACATTCAATTCAATTCAATTTTATTTGTAGAGCGCACAAATACAGTGCATTGTCTCGCGGCGCTTTACAGACAGTACGGGAAGCATCCATGAGAATCAGGGGCAAGGAAAAACTCCCTCGCTTTGTAAATAATTTGTTATGTAGGAAGAAACCTTGGGCAGATCCACGCCTCATGGACTCAGCCTACCTGCCTGGGGCCTAATAAAGTATCCGTAAAGTCTGATGCATAGATTGACCATGGTTAACACAAAACATGGTTGACATGGTTGACATGGTTAACATACATACATACATACATACATACATACAGTACATTCATACATACATACATACATACATACATACATACATACAGTACATTCATACATACATACATACATACATACAGTACATTCATACATACATACATACATACATACATACATACATACATACAGTACATTCATACATACATACATACATACATACATACATACATACATACACACATACATACATAGTCTGGCAGACATCACAAAACAGAAGAGGTAAGGCAACATACACAGACATGGACAGGGGCATACAGTATGAAGTTAACATTAAACGATTTAAAGTACTTTTTTAAAAGTTTACATAAAACCCTTTTTTAGAGTACTGAAGCAAGGCTAGCTCAAGATCTTATGCACTCCAGCTTGCCTACTGGTCACTGTGATTTGCAGCAGTTGTTTTCAGTCTAGAGCACTCTGTGCTTTATGACTTAGACGCCCTGTAGTATCTCAGCGCTGCGCAACTGTCTCTGCTGAGCAAAGGATGTTAATGTTAATCACCTAAAGTGTTTAGCATATTAAAGTTGGGTGCGAATTACTTACCTCACATTATCTAATTAACTGAAGAGAGCGAGTGAGTGAAAGCGAGCGAGCGAACGAGAGAGAGAGAGAGAGAGAGAGAGAGAGAGAGAGAGAGAGAGAGAGACAAACGCACAAAGGCACATTTCCCAAGGCGCAACTACTTTTGCAGAGGCCTAAAAAAAAAAAAGAAAAATTCTCAAATACTTTTGCAAACTTCCCACACAGTCCTTGAGAAGAACGAGAGAGGGAGAGAGAAAAAGAGATGGAGAGTGAAAGAGAGAGAGAGAGAGAGAGAGAGAGAGAGACAGGGCCATGTCTGTTTTTTACAGGTGCTCGAGAGACTCATCCTTTCAATTCGATGACTCACGCCAGCACTCACTCATTCACGCTCCAAGGTCAAGGTCAGGACTATTAAAATGTACACTGACGGAAAAAAAAAAAAAAAAGAAATACATTTTGAAAGAATTTATTACCACTGCATAAAGTATCTATTTATTTTCTCCCAATCCCATAAATAATAGTGTGGGTTTTTTTCCCCCCTACTTTCCCCCCCTTTTTTTTGGCAAAGCAAAAAAACATTCATAACTTGGCCAAAAGACGAGGGCTTTTCGTTGCTCTGTTCGATTTAATAAGGAGGTGAAAAAGTATGTCTAGCGTAAGCTCCTTATGTAAATGGAACTTCCTGCAGAGACAAAGCAGGACGACGGAGCTGAGCGACGGAGTCGAGAGTTTGCAAATAAGGTCACGGACACAACTGTGTACCAGTAAATAGCCCCAAAAACGCTGGAGCTCTCCGCAGTCAATAGCCGACCACAATGGGGAATTCATTGGAACACTGGAAAGAGTTACCATGGTTATCAATACACAATGGCAGAGAGAAGGACCTAGGGCAGCGCATATTTGTGCACATGGATGCCATTGTCTCTCTCACGTCACGACTGTCCAGGATTTTTCTAGAAAGTTCTATGACGACTGTATATGAATAGTATATGCAACCTTCATGGCCAGGGCGGAAGGAGGTCGGTGTACTGGCTGAGTTGGCTGGCATTGCCCTTGATAGGTAAATGTGGTGTGCTCAACTCATCAGGAAATGACCAATGTTGGACAGTTCTATCAGCTATGCAGGTAAGATAGAAGAGGGATGGAGAGAGAGAGAGAGAGAGAGAGAGAGAGAGAGAGAGAGAGAGAGAGAGAGAGAGAGAGAAATGACATTGTACAGAGTAGAGTGAGGTGTAAAGTAAAGTAGGACAGCAAACTCCAAAAAACTATTTCATTGCTTTAAACTGAATAAGTAAATCTATTTGGCCCGACTGAACTGAAAATCCAATTACATCAATACATCATCACTGAAGGAAAGGACACGATGCTCTAAAAAAATAAGCGAAAAAACTTTTTAACCTAAAGTGTGGACAACTGGTTGTTGTTTGTAAGTATATGAGTGTGTGTGTGTGTGTGTGTGTGTGTGTGTGTGTGTGTGTGTGTGGGGGAGAGAGAGAGAAAGAGAGAGAGAGTGTATGAATGTGTGCATGCCTGTGTGTGGTATGTGTGTGTGTGTGTGTGTGTGTGTGTGTGTGTGTGTGTGTGTGTGTATGTGTGTGTGTGTGTTTGGGGGTGGGGGTAGGCCAGCTTGTTTGACAGCCAAGTTGGTTTTGTGTTGTAAAGCTTAAGAGGCAAAGGGGGCAAAAACACAACAACACCGTATTGCTACAAAACCCAACAAAACTCTCCTCCCACTCGGCTCGCCAAAATTACACAGCAACACAGCCGTGGGAGGTAAACCCACGCACACACACACACAAATAAAATCACAAGGGTGGGGTGTGGAGGGTGGTGTGTGTGTCTGTGTGTCTGTGTCTGTGTGTGTGTGTGTGTGTGTGTGTGGTGGGGAGTGAGGGGGGGGGGGTCAACAAACCTAGCAGCAAGAGCAGGGTGTAGCAAAGACGGCAGAGACAGTCAGCAGCCTCACCGCACCAGCCTGTGCCACACCGATACGAGAGAGAGAGAGAGAGAGAGAGAGAGAGAGAGAGAGAGAGAGAGAGAGAGAGAGAGAGAGAGAGAGACCCACCAAGAGCATCACTGGAGGTGGAAACACAAAACGGCAGCGGTGATGGTGGCGGCAACAACAACGACGGCGGTAGCAACAGCAACAGCAACAGCGCGCTAGCAAGGTCGTTAGCGGAGAAGACAACAACAGGTACAAAAGTTCACAGGGCTCGTTCTGCCAGAGACAACAATGGCAGCTTCAAACTGAGTCTGAACAAACAGCATAAGCAAGAGCAGCAACAGGGAAAAAACGGCAATGGGGGGTTGGAGGGGGGATTGATGGGGGGGGGGGGGATTGTGGGGGCTGTAAAAGCCAAGTTTGGGCATGAGAGCGGGAGGTGGAGAGGTGGAAAGGTACTGAGGAGGGTGAAGAGGGATGGGTTGTGTTGGGATGTGTGTGTGTGTGTGTGTGTGTGTGTGTGTGTGTGTGTGTGTGTGTGTGTGTGTGTGTGTGTGTGCGGAGGGGTGGGGGGACGTCATTGGAGGAAATCAGTGGGGGCACGAAAAAGAAAGAAACAAAAGAAAAAAAACCCTCCTCCATTTCAAAGTGACGTGACCTTCTTGATTTTTTGTCACCTGTCATGAGATGGTGCATCTGACAGAGCAGAGACGGGGTGTGGGAGTCGAGTCGTGTTGTGTCTTGGCGCTGCGCAGCGCAGCAAGGCACAGCAAGGCAGCGATGGGGAGAACTAAAAACAATTTCTCAACAGTCATCCTCTGCCTCTCTTTCTCTCTCATCCCGTCATCGTCACCGTCCATCCACACAGCTCAGCCTTTTCCGTCAGGATTTCTCGTTTCCGTTCCCACACACTTTGCCCCAGTTGACTCTTCCAGCAGCCGAAGCATCAGCAGCAGCAGGGAGACACTATAGTGCAAAGCAGAACCACCGGCCTTCAACCAGAGTCACAATGTGGGCTAAACGCTGAGCTGGTGTGGGGAGTATGGGATGGGACGGGGAGGAAGAGGCCCACGAGCTGAGCTGGGTCTCCCTCTCTCGCTCTCTTTCTCCTCTATCTCTCCCTCTCTCTCTTTCTCTTTCTCTCACTCTCTCTCTCTCTCCTTTTTCTCTTTCTTTCTCTCTGTCTTTCTCTCTCACTCACTTTGTCTCCATCTCTCTCGCTCTTTCTACCTCTCTCTCTTTCTATCTCTCTGTCTTCCTCCCTCTCTCTCTCTCCTTTCTCTTTCCCCCCACTCTCTCTCTCCCCCTCTGACTGACACCAGGGTAGTAGCTGACAGGGCCTCCAGTTTCTCCTGCAGCTCTTCTCCATCCTTTATTTATGAAGCTTCCCAGACAAGTACCACAATTCACCCCTCTCCTCCCCTTCCTCTTCCCTTTTTTTTCTTTTCTTTTTTGGTTGTTTTTTTTTTTTTGTTTCTCGGTTAGTCTCACAAGGCGGAACAAACAGACGAAAACAACTCAAACCAGACTAAACAACAGCAAAAACAAGCCTTTGTTTTAGCGACTATTTTCATATGTGTGAAAAGGGCAGCTAAGCCAATGGAGGGAGGGGGTGTGGGGGGGAGGTGGTGATTCAACAGACATGCTCAGAAGTTGGTGTCTCCCAAGAAGACAAAATGGGTTGAGACTGCCTACAAACTAGAACACTAATCACCGATTAAAAGTAATAATTGAGTATGCAAACAGGATACAGCAATATCAGTAGATAGATAGATAGATAGATAGATAGATAGATAGATAAAGTTTGGATGGTTTCAGTTTCCTTCATGACTCTCGCATTAATCATGTGTATGAGTATGCAACTGTCTCCAACTGCAGATTCAGCGTACTCTGTCTCCCCACATTTTTGGAAGTCTGTAAGCTACTCCCGACATGGAACATCACTGTGAACTTATGCAGTTGTAATTGTAATGCAATTTTAATTTAATTTCACATAATTGTGTGAGTGAAGTGTCCATTTCTAACTGGGACTCACTAGAAAGATATTTCACAAGTT
>JAODXP020000028.1:3272739-3277739 GCA_027497455.2 Sardinella longiceps
CATGCAACCCTGCCTGCCTGCCTGCCTGCCTGCCTCCGCACAGACGGAGAGAGTTAGGGAGGGGTTGTGTGCGTGTGTGTGTGTGTGTCCGTGTGTGTGTGTGTGTGTGTGTGTGTGTGTGTGTGTGGTGGTGTGTGTCTGTGTGTGTGTGAGAGAGAGAGAGAGAAAGAGTGTGAGTGGTGTGTGTGTGTGTGTGTGTGTGTGTGTGTGTGTGTGTGTGTGTGTGTGTGTGTGTGTGTGTGTGTGTGTGTGTGTGTGTGTGTGTGTGTGTGTTGCCGAGTCTTTCTCTCCTTTATGTGAGAGTTGAAGACAGCAGGTACGGTCAGACGGACGGATCGTAAAACGGTAATATGGGAACTACACCAAAATGTCCTACTGCACCTAATGTCATGCTTTTCAATGATTCTCACTTTCACTATCATCATTATAAATTTGTTGAAGTAAAGTTGCAAAGTATAAAGTAAGAAATAATAACATTAAAATATATTTCCACAATAGGGAGCAGTGTGGGGTGAAATATATGAATCTAAAATCTAACAAGACTTCAATTTTTTTTTACTGTAGTAAATTATTATTCCGCTTAATTGCTGCACAGAAGAAAAAAAAATACAGAAAAAGCCTACAGCTTTGAATCCATTTTTTATTATTGTTGCAGCTGCTGTTGTTAAAAATAAAAGAAGCGGAGAAATACATTACAAATGCTGTCTATTTCCATTCTAATAGAGAAAATAACTGCTGATGCACTGACATAGCCTTGATGTTTTCACATTAATTATAGGAACTCTGAACACATTTAGGGAGGAATATAAAAACACGGAAAAAGGTGTGATAACTTCATTCACTGAAAATAATAATGAAGTTTCCAGCTATCAAAATGAGAGCAATATCCAGCTGAGACAGGAACCTGCAAGGAAGAATTATACATAATTGAACTCCTGACAGAACTCTAAAAGCTTTGGATTTTTCACTGTGCATTACCAACGCTGCAGCTATTATGAATAACACACACACACACACACACACACACACACACACACACACACACACACACATACACACACAGACACGCACGCGCACACACACACACACACACACACACACACACACACACACACGTCGACACACACACACAGAAATGCACACACGCACACACACACACACACACACACACACACACACACACACACACACACACACACACACACCCCTAATCAGTTTCATCAGTGGAGTCCTAGGGGATGGAACAGGTCAGGTGTGTCCAGAGCTAGATAGTCATTGTTTACATGCTATTCCCCCGATCCATTACCTCCATGCAACCCAAAGCTTCAACTAAACTTAAACACACACACACACACACACACACACACACACACATACACGCGCACATACACACTTACACACACACACACACACACACACACACACACACACACAAGCATGGACCAACTGACACAACTTTTGTTTTTAATTAAACAGTCAGAGCGGCAGGTTTTCGACTCATTCAAAGGTACAGAGTGTTCACACTCAGTCCATTTCATTATTTTAGAACACACACACACACACACACACACACACACACACACACACTCAGTCCATATCATTATTTTCTTTTCAAAACCCAAAGAAGTTTCTGGAAGCCGCTCAGACTTTGCTCCGTGCTGGACCTTCACACACACACACACACACACACACACACACACACACACACACACACACACACACACACACACACACACACACACACACACACACAACCTTCTCGGCAAGCTGTCTCATGACGGCATTAACGTCCTGAAGGTTTTTTCGTTGATTATGTTGCGTTGGACTGAGACAGGGTGAAGGTTCAACTCCTGCATATAAATTCTCTATTCTCCCTCTCGCGCGCCAATCCTTGGCCCGACACCCGAGCGTTCGGCCCGCCACTCATACAAAATTAAAAAATTAGATATCGGTGTGTACATAAACAAAAGCGAGTATAAATTATACATTACAAATGAGTTGGCTTCAGAATTTGCATATCGCTCAGGGCAGAATATTTCACTCTAATGGGTCTGTCCAAGGCTGGTCGCTTGGTTACCATGGAGGCGGCGGGAAAACAACAGATTAGAGTTTTCTTCGTAATAAAGAGCTGTTTAGGGAATAGGAGAAAATAATCTTCAATAATTCAGCAGAGTTTGTCCGTAAACACTCGCCCCGTTTTGTGTGTACACACTCACACATACATACACATACACACACACACACCCACCCACACACACACAAGTACACCTGGAGTCCACAAAACACTTACAAGAACACACACACACAAACACATGCACGCACACACACACACACACACACACACACACACACACACACACACACACACACACACACACACACTCTATACCTGACATCCAACTTCAATATCTTTGTGCAACCTTACCTCTCTCTCTCTCCCTTTGCCTGCACTCAGCATTTCCTCATTGTTAATATGTACAGATACAGCTTCCCCTAAACACAATTTAAACCACTTTCATTCATGTTGCACCTGCTATAAATATAAGTGCAATAAAAACTTGCCTCTTATGATATATAATTCAAAAGGAACTTCAATTTTAGGCAGTAGACAGCGGCCCACTGTTTTATTGAGGGCCGTCAATGCAGAACAAAAGGAGACGGAAAACACACACACACACACACACACACACACACACACACATGCTGAGAGAGACAGAGAGCTACAAAATTATTACAAGGAAAAGAGATATGAGTTCCCTCTAAAATAACAGAACCAGACAAAAGCTGCCGAGCCATCAGCTGTAAAAATGCCAAATAAACTCTGGCAAACATAAAGCATGGCCGTGGAGGGAGGAAGGACGGATGCACGCTGGTCAGAAGGATCCACGATGAAATACATCACTCGCTCTTTTCTCTCCTGGACGAGCGAGCGAGCGAGCGAGGAGGGCGAACTTAGAGAGAGAGTTCCCTCTTCGTGCTTTTTACTCGCTCTTGAGAAGAGCCTGTGGTTATTTAACCTGTGGTCTGAAGCTGTCTATACCCCCCCTCCCATCTCCACTCCCCCCCCAAAAAAATCCCCTCTCACCCCTTCATCCACACCACCCCTTCCTAAAACCAACCACAACATCACATTGTTCTGGCCTAAGGCGAGCGGATGATTGACAGGCAGGGGGAAGCCGACACCCACAGACCCAAGGAGGTGAGGTCTGCGGGATGAAAGCACACAGGGTAAGGGTAAGGGGTAAGGGGCCAGCACACACACACACACACACACACACACACACACACACACACACACACACACACACACACACACACACACATACACACACATACACACTGACTCACACACACATATATACACATACACTCACACACACTCACACACACACACACATACACACACACACACACACACACACACACACACTCACGCACTCAGCACCAGGGCACTAGGAGGGGAGCGGATCACCCCGGCCTCAACCCCGAATTACCACCCCACTGGGCGACCAGCTCACCCCCATCGCTGCCCCACTGCGAGAGCCACTCACCCCCACCACGGGTCCACTCAAAGACCCGAAGAGCCAGATACAGAAAGAGAGAGAGAGAGAGAGAGAGAGAGAGAGAGAGAGAGAGAGAGAGAGAGAGAGAGAGAGAGAGGGGGCACCTGAGAAAGTAAAAAAAAAACTAACTGAATGAAGTACAGAGCAAAACGAAAAAAGAATTAGAGAAAGAAGGAGAGAGACGCAGATTGATAAATGGTGAGAGGACAAAGCAGCGAGGATAAGGAAGTGGAGTAGGAAAGACAAAAAGAAAGAAAGAAAGAAAGAAAGAAAGAAAGAAAGAAAGAGAGAAAGAATAGAGAGCTAGCAATGCAGAAGGATAGAAGGAAAGGTAGGGGTCATGGAGAGAGAGAGAAAAGGAAAGGTGAGAAATAAAGGGGGAAGACAAGAAAGCAAAAGGCAGGGGGGAGGAAAAAGAAATGGAATCTCGGCGTCTCAGTAACTGAGGGCTTTGTTAGAGTGCAGCCAGGTAGTGACAATGCTACTGGCACACGGAACAGCGGCCGTCATTGTGGAGGTGCGGCGATCAATTACCAGCCTGTTCCACACTCCATCTCCTCTTCACACACACACACACACACACACACACACACACACACACACACACACACGCTCACACACAGAATTGCAGACACACACACACACACACATGCACTCAAATGGACTCCTTACACTCACACAGCATACTGTAGACTCATACACACTCCTCACGCCCACCGCCACACACACACACACACACACACACACACACACACACACACACACACACACACACACACACACACACACACACTCACTAATAGCATAACGGACACATAGACTTCTCCGTGCAAAAAAATAAGTCGGCAACTTAAACTTCTCTTCCTCTGGTTTATCAGCAGAGTTTTTTGTATTATCCAACTTTTTTATTATTATTTTTTATAGTAAAAAGTAAAATTATTTCTGTGCCTCTTTTAATGATATCTCTCAGGGAGTATACAATGTACACCACACAGTTTGTGCATGAAAAGGCCATTCAACATCATGTTTTGTTGTCATTTCTACTATCTGATTGAGTATTTAATTACAACAAATCATTTCACATAATTCAGCAAAACATCAAGTTCACATTAAGTTCAGAGATAAAATTTCAATTTATTAAATAAAAATAATAATAATGTATACTTTTTTTGAAGGGCCAAACAAGTGAACAGGCTTTTGAAATATCTCTCTTTTGTCAACTCATATCCACTTAAATTAGAACTGAACATTCTCCAAGATATTCTCATAATTTAGCTTCACAGAGATGATAAAACACTTATTTTGGATAGCTCGTCAAAATTAGCCTTGTGTTTTTTCTAATTATTTATTGAAGTGATTTCACTTAGTTAATGACTAGATTGATAAAAAGTCACTAAAACACAAGTACATCAGTAGGATATAATCTGTCGCTGCCAA
>JAODXP020000028.1:3282739-3285239 GCA_027497455.2 Sardinella longiceps
TGAGGGCCGGAGGTATTGTATGTATCACCTTTTGCATTTGTGACAACTATTCCTACTCTTCCAACTCTTCCCAAATCATATGTGGATGTTGTGGTGCATCTTGGCCTTTGGCTCTAGCCTACTGTAAATGCAAAAATCCAAAATGTGTGTGTGTATGTATACTGTATGTGTGTCTGTTTCAAGCAAACGCTTTAGTTTATTGCGGTGTTGAGATTTCTCTCTCTCTCTCTCTTACCACAAAGGCGCAGATGCTTCTCTGAGGCGACTCCCATTCGAAGCAGCTGTTGATGTAGCAGCCGGCGTTGATGAGGACCATGATGCACCGCCGCACACGGTTAAAGTTCCGAAGCAGGAGCTGGACAACGAAAACACAATGGCAGACACAGATCAGATCTTCTTCTATAATTTTGTTTCATACAATGTTGACATGTATAAAGAATAAGGGCAACCCTCTGCTACACTAAGTATGCCACACTGAAATTCACAAAATTCTCAAAATATTAACCCTGAATTGAGTCTTAATCCAAAGCCACAAAGAATCTTCCTATAGAGCAAAATAAATAAATAAATAAATAAATAAACATTCCATGTTGCAGGCATTTTGTATTCCATATCCATGATAGCCCTAAGTTACAGTACTTTACCTTAGAATACACAACCACTTTAGATTACAATTAGGATTAGATTTTACAGTATTCAGCCATTTTGTCTCCAGGGCCCAGTTTTCCAAAACATTGTAATCTTGATATATATAAAATATATATATATATATATAAAAAATAAGAACCCCATGTGTTGCTATCTGTGATCAGGAACCTGTTATTTTTCAAACATAATCCTGGATTACAGGTAGCAAAACCACTGGATTTTCCAAATCGGAATCACTTTGATCCAGATTAAACCGTTTTGAACAATCGGGCCCAAAGCAATTTGTAATGTCAACCCTGTTTGTTATAGAATAGCATAGGTGTAGTGTAGTGTTGTGTAGCGCAGTTTGGTGTAGCACATGGTAGCATAGGCTACCATAACGTAGCGTACAAAGGGTTATGAGGTGTTGTTCAAAACATTAACTTAGGCCATCTCAAATACTGTTGTACAAACACATATTCTCATCTCACACATCTTACTGTACATGTATTTTTACTCCCATACACATACATACATTCATACATACATACATACATACATACATACAGTACATGCATATGTAGATACATACATACATTCATACATACATACATACATATATACATACATACATTCATACATGTGAGAAGAAAATATATTTATGTAAAAATGAATAATGTACTTCATACTAGAATATATAGTCTCTCTCTCTCTCTGTCTCTCTCTCTCTCTGTGGCAATCCTGTCGTTTTTAACAATGACGCAATGACGTCCTACCTTCCTAGTGGTGATGGGCCACATAGCTGTCTGACAGTAATCGACCAATGGGAAGTCAGACAGGGCCTTTGAATGTCTTTGTGTGAGCCCATAGCCCATATCTAGAAACCCCTCTGCTAACGATGCCAGGGGGTTGCCTTGAAACCGTGCAAAAAAAAATAAATGACTGTTGTTTTAAAAACAGTGTGGTATGGGAGCCTAGAGAGGACATTTGGGAATACCCCCCCCCCTACACACACACACACACACACACACACACACACACACACACCCCTAACACCCTTGTAGTAAAAAAAAAGGAAACAAAAAGAGGACGGTGAGAGACTAGGGACATTGCCGACTGAGAGTCCTCTCAGAAACAGCGGCACCACTCTGTGGTGAAAAGGTTTCAGTGACACTCCTGAGGCAGCAGGAGTTGCTATCCTTGTACTATGTGTGTGTGTGTGTGTGTATGTGTGTGTGTGTGTGTGTGTGTGTGTGTGTGTGTGTGTGTGTGTGTGTGTGTGTGTGTGTGTGTGTGTCTGTGCAACAAACAACAACAAAAAAAACAATCTAATTTATAATTCAAATGACAAGAGTGAACTGCCGATGACAGTGGTCCCCCTAGTGTAGCAGCCGTGGAGATGAAACAGTCCCAACTCCCAAAATGGCCTTTAAATTTGTCAGCGCTTTGATCATGGTAAATACACACATTATCCTCCACTGTGGGCTCTCCATCTCTCTCTCTCTCTCTCTCTCTCTCTCTCTCTCTCTCTCTCTCTCTCTCTCTCTCTCTCTCTCTGTCCATCTGGGTCTTGCGGACATCAAACAGCACCAGGACAACCGAGGGAAGCAGGTGGCAGGTGAAATGACCGCTCCCACGAATTTAGATTTAATCAGTTCTCTGCCGCCGGATTTAATTCCCACATTGCAGTGAGCTCTTAACCTAATAGGGGTTATCTGATGGTAAAGAATGATAATTTTTAAATTAATCAATAATCCAGTAATTTGGTCAGTCAATTAAGTGCTAAAATTAAGCAAAGCAAAAATTAAGTGTATAGGATATACTAAGTGTATGAGACAGCTGACTGACTGTTATGCAGAGCTTAAATTAAGTG
>JAODXP020000028.1:3297739-3300239 GCA_027497455.2 Sardinella longiceps
CAGCCAAAGGGCTGTTTGACTCCGCCAAGTCACCCTGTTGCAATTAAAACGTATGGTAAGCAAGTGTTTCAAACATAAAAGAAACATGTGGCTCTGTTTTGAAAGAAGTTAACCTGTCCGGTTGGGGTACTATTTCATTATGAATGAAGATCCACAAGGCTGCATTGATAAGGAACGCTGGTGAAACGATTTTTGACCGACCTACTGTATGTCACAGGTGTCCTGTTACCCTGACAGCCAATCAGAAAACAGAATTCCATTCCACCGTGTGATAATGCACTTTATCACACGGGTTTATACTTTACTTTGGTTTCTTACAGGCTTTAATGTAATACTTCACTTCAAGGGTTTCATACCATACTTTAGGTTATCACCGGCTTTTTTAAGTGTACTACAGTACTGCACTGTATTTCATGGGTTTATACCATACTTTGGGTTCTTACAGGCTTTTTAGTGTACTTCACTGTTCCTCATGGGTTGATTCTGTTCCTTGCATTCTTCCAGGCTTTCTAGTGTATTGACGTCAAGATCATCAACTTGTCCTTACCTGTGACATCAGCAGCCATGAGCCCCTCGGCGCGTATCACTTTCACCTGGACCACCCCTACGTCCTTGATGTTGTGGAAGGACTTGAGGAGACTCTGAGTGGAAAGGAGACAGGGAATACGGTTTCAGAACCTGCCCAAATACTGGACTGGCTGGTCTGAGGAAATATCAGTGTGAGGATCCAAGAGTCTTAGTAAATATACTATTTGTGGCCTTGCAAAAAGCACACAAACAAAAAACACTTTATCCACAAAACTCCCACAACACAAATGCTGCAGGACTGCCATCTTAGGAACAATACTTACTGCTGCCTTTTAGATTTTAAAGTGACCAATTTTACTGGTCACACAAAAAAAGACATTTCCACGCATGGTGTGAGTGCATGGGGGGGCATTGAGAAAATCAAAGCGTGTTACTGTGACTACATCCTGTTGTTTTGCTTGTTTTCTTTTTTTTTATTGCTTTTTCACATCTTGTAAACAGCACAAAGAACTTCAAACAATCCTGGTAATATCAGCCAATACATTATCTGGACACACACACACACACACACACACACACACACACACACACACACACACACACACACACACACACACACACACACACACACACATCTACATTCAAAGAGCAAATTCCACTTTGCTTCAGTTGCTTCAACATTGCTCTTGAGGGGGAAAGTGTGGCATTTACATATCTCTAAATAGATCAATTCAGAGGGTACTTTTACTGAAGCAGAGGAGGCATTCACCAGCCAAGAGCTAAGAGTGAGCACATTCACATTCACACACATGTGCCCACACACACACACACACACACACACACACACACACACACACACACACACACACACACACACACACATACACACAGGTAAATACATACACACACACACACACACACACACAGGTAAATACATACACACACACACACACACACACACACACACACACACACACACACACAGGTAAATACATACACACACACACACACACACACACACACACACACACACAGGCACATACACACACACACACACACACACACACACACACACCCTTCACCCTTTCCTGTTAACATCTGGAGAGTGCTGTTGCTCACGTGGGGCTTGTGAGCACTCAATTTAAAAGCCATTCAGGTTTGTGCCACATGTCAGCAAAACACTGCATGTCTCCATGAAAACCATGTCAAATAGATACATATCTACAACTACACCACACTGAACACACACACACATGCAAGCACACACACACACACACATGCACACACACACACACACACACACACACACACACACACACACACACACACACCCACACATACACAAAATAGGCAAGAGTAGTGAACTGTGGTGGTATGCCTTTAACAACAGAAAAATCGAAGTACAGTTCAATTTATTTTTCTTACTGATTTCAAACCCCCCACCACACACACACACACACACACAATTCCAACCCCCAAAGGAATAATTATAATTTGAATCCTAGAGTCAGGGCCAGGCTACAGACTTAATTCATTATAAACTCTGTCAGCCTTTGCCTGTTACGGCCGATATTATTGTCAAAGAGAGAGAGAGAGAGAGAGAGAGAAAACTCATGGAAGACGAAAAAGGAAAAAGTGGAAGACGGAACAAATAAAAATGAAAGAGAGAAAAAAAGTGCAAAAAAAAAAAAAGATTCCACTAGATTTTAATAAATGATTTCTCCGCAGATACAGTACGATGGCTTGTTACTTATGATTATGGTGATGGGGGGATGGAGGGGGGGGGTGGAGTTGGGTCTTCCAAAAAGAAAATCTCCACCCGGAACATTTCCATACTGGAGGAATTTTCCGATTTGCCAGAGCTGCCTTTTCAAGCAGCTCCATAGACAGCAGGCCTGCTGGAGATTGAAGAGCTCCAGAGATGAGGCCTCTTTATATTTTTAATGAAAGGCTGGAAGAATATATTTTTCTC
>JAODXP020000028.1:3310239-3312739 GCA_027497455.2 Sardinella longiceps
GGTGTGATGTTGTTTGTGATGGTGTGTGTGTGTGTGTGTGTGTGTGTGTGTGTGTGTGTGTGTGTGTGTGTGTGTGTGTGTGGGATGTCTGACCTTGCTCTTGTACTTCTGGTGGCCCATCCTGAACTTGACGTAGGGGTCGCTGTATCCGTTGCTGTCCATAGGCTGCAGCCCACGGCCCTCTATGAGGCTGATGCTCACGATCCCCCGCCACAGCTGGGCCTTCCTGTGCACATCTGACAGCCGCAGGCTCTGGTGGTGCTGGTGGTGCACACACACACAGGCATTCACACACACACACACACACACACACACACACACACACACACACACACACACACACACACACACACACACACACACACACACACACACACACACACACAGACACACACACACACACACACACACACATGCATACATATCCCCACACAGACCAGCACATATGTGCATACACACACAAGCACACACACACACACACAACAATGCATACATAAATACCAGCATACATACAGATATGCATGTCCAAGTCCACACACATACAGAGAGAAGCATACAGTACACACACACACACACACACACACACACACACACACACACACACACACACACACACACACACACACACACACACACACACACACACACACACACACACACACAGATTTTTATATTAGCTTTTTGAAAGGTAGCGTGATTCTCATGGATGCTTCTGGATTTCCTCATCACAATGAAATGACAAAAACACACACAGTGAACACAGACAAGCCAACGGGGACGTACTGTAAAACACACCGACAAACAATATACACTGTATGTACATATACGCTGACACATATAGCACATTATTGCAAGAAATGACTGAAATCCTGGTGAATCCTAGTTTGGATACCACTCAAAGACTCAGTACACAGTAATCATCATGGATACATTGCCGAAGCCAAAGCTAAAGTATCTAAAAACAGAATTCTATGAGCTCTATCTAATCTTGTCTTTCACAGGTGAGTTAAATTTATAGTCGGATTATCAAGCAAAGCCGTGTTTTATAGAGAACAATATAGGAAGACACAGGCTAATAGTTTGCCAGGCGAAGTAAGACATCTGTGTTATTTTGTCAAACAAACAAATTTATATAAGATATCTCTGTCTCTCCTGTGCTTGATTTGGCAACTCATTAGTATGGCTTTTGTTGAGAGTGCATTTCATTAAACTTTGAAAAACCCTGCCACGCAAGCACGGGGCTTTGATCTTCAGGCGAGCCTCTTAATTCTCTTCTCTCCAGATATTAATGCTAAGTGGCTGACTGTGGCGCAAGCACGCAAGCAAGCAAGGCACATACACACTCACACATGCATACACACACACACACACACACACACACACACACACACACACACGCACACACACACACACACTCATTCAAGTACACACACATACACACACACACACACACACACACACTCTTGCACACACACATACACACACTCACACACACAACCCCTGACACACATACACATATACTGTACATTAACACACACACACACACACACACACACACAGTAATGCGCGTGCATCATCTGCAGCAGCAGCAGCAGCCCCAGCAGAAGTGGAGAGCTCACAGGAGCGCAGTATGCTAATGCAGCTTGAGCATGGCGGCATGACGATTCTACCACAGCACAGCTCTCCAGCGCCTTGGCTAATTGAAAGGGCTCGTAATTGTTTTGCTGCGACAGATTGCTCATTACATCCCGGGACTGGTGGGTTGGTGCTGGATGAGGATGTTGGACGGAAAAATGGGAAGGTCCGTGCCAAAAACTAGGCCACGCAGGACGACAAGCCAGAGACTGTTGTCGCTTTTGGGAAAGGAAGAGAAAAAAAGAAAAGAAAAAAAAAAGCGGCGAAATGAGAGATCTCCATGCAAATATCCATCTGAGTGAAGAGGCTACGGCTGTTATTCCCCTTGTTAAAGAGAGGCCTCTTATGAGCGTCTTGAGTAAAATAAAGCACGCTCTTCTGACACTTGAACTCACAAGCACAAATGTCTCCATTTCATTTCAGAAGAGGGATATTGACTCTGTGTTATTTCTGGCCATGACATCATGAAGACACAGCGTTCATGAATTATGCCAATGCCAGTATATTAGATGTGTTAGTATGGCATAAACAATAATTAACCAATAAATTAATCCAAGAATAAATAATCAAATAAAACTATGGAGATCTTCAAACTTCTTGGATGCTTCCTTCCCGTTATGACTGCTCTCCATATATAAAACTATAAAGTTATTTTAATGAAATAGTTTTATCTAATATTATATCCAAAATACAATGGCCACAGGGGTGCAATACAGTATGTAATAACCCATCTAGGCACGATACAGCTACTACTGTATGTAGTAGCCAATGGTTTTGCTTCCCACTCTTAGCTAAATCAAAGTTTGTGCTAATACCGTTGGTTTCTCTATTCTGTGGAAACAATAGGAGGGTAATCCATAATCCC
>JAODXP020000028.1:3317739-3330239 GCA_027497455.2 Sardinella longiceps
ATTGTAAGCTTCACTGTTGTGTGTGTGTGTGGTGGTTAAGTGCAAACGTGCAGTGCAATATCAACATTAAACACCAGGTGGCAACAAAATACAAAAACATACAGAATGTGTATTTTTTTTACACCTAATTCAGTTGACAGTACACTGTAAAAAACGATTTGTAATGGTTACTTGAAAAATGTGTGGAAACTCGTTGCCTCAAATGAGTTGAGTAACTATAACTTATCTTTTTAGATGTAGAGTGCTTTTAACTTGAAAAAGATAAGTTATAGTTACTTAACTCATTTGAGGCAACGAGTTTGCACACATTTTTCAAGCAACCATTACAAATCGTTTTTTAGAAGTTTAGTGACTTTAAATAAATATTAGTGAGTGATCGTCTTGACTACTAGATGGTTGGATGTAGACACCTCTGCAGCTCAAGAGATTCCAGATAGACGTAGGCTGAGCCCATGAAGTCATCCTGCAGGCCAAAGTCATAATCGAAGACCTACAACAAAAGACAAGGAAAAGTCCACACACATGCACACACATGCACACGTGCGCGCGCACGCACACACACACACACACACACACACACACACACACACACACACACACACACACACACACACACACAATCACAAAGGACAGAGAATCCACACACAAACATTACTCACACTGGGAATGATTGACATTAGCATCCTTATCAACAGATGAGCACTGGCACAGGTGAGTTTACCATTACTGATCTTTAAAAAAAAGAGTATCTTTAGAAAACTTGCATAAGGTTTGATTAATACACTGAAGTGTAGGCTACTTATTTCTCAAAGGTAACTTAACTTTTACAGAATGGAAAAACCCTTAAATTGGTCATAGCATACACTTCCTCTATGACACTTTAAACTTTTTTCTGTCTGCTGAGAAGTCACAGGCTGTGACAGAGCATAAATTTTTTTTTTTATTTCTAATGTATGTGCACACGGGTGTGTTTCTGAAGTGAAGGAAGATGGGTGATGTCGCTTCAAACCTCATGATTGGTCATTTTTATCATCAGTTACCTATGTAATCCACAAGGTGGTGCTCTTGTCTCAGTTGCATCAAATAAAGAAAAAATATCATCAGTCAACACATTCAAAGAGACATAAGTCTCTCTCTCTCTCTCTCTCTCTCTCTCTCTCTCTCTCTCTCTCTCTCTCTCCCCGTTGAAGTGAAATTACTTGGAAATATGCATTTTTAGTACTTAAAAGTACTTCTATGATCCCTTTCAAACCTCTTTTTGAAAGTAAATAAGATCTTTCTGTAACTTGTTTTGGACAAAAGGATCATCTAAATGCATATCTGTAAATGTGACCTCCCTTAAAATAACTGAGGCAGAATATGCTTGTATCTATACATAATATACAGTATAATCTTTATTGTTCCTTGACCAAACAAGCGTTTTCAGTTAGATCATATGGAAATGTTAAAATGTATAAGACAAGATAGCTGAACGGAGCCCATATTGATGATCTTTAAAGCATGCTCTCAGAGCCAGTCGCTCTCTACTGCCCCCATGTGGCCTACCTTGACATAGAGAGGCTCTCTCAAAGTGTCCACCAGCAGGGTGACCCGCTCATCCCACACCGGGTTTAGGTTCTTATGGATGGTCTTGCTGCGGAACACCTCCTTCCCCGCTATCTTAAACTTCACATAGGGGTCACTGGTCCCTGAGGAAGAGAACAGTGACAGAGAACAAGGAGAAGGACTGTTACTGTAAGAAGGTCTGATGTCATGTGATGTCATCAAAACACAAGTTATTGTCTGAGGCCAGACAGTGTAAATAAAAAGCAATCTGTGTATATGTTTAGTTTAACAACTGTCAGGAACTGGTAAAAGAATGGTATGTTGCCATATGGCAACACCGTACCGTAGAGGGTTACAGGTAGTTTGAATCTAATGTTGTGTGTGTGTGTGTGTGTGTGTGTGTGTGTGTGTGTGTGTGTGTGTGTGTGTGTGTGTGTGTGTGTGTGTGTGTGTGTGTGTGTGTGTGTGTGTGAAGAAAACCGGCCTCGGTAGACTTAGGGAATAGCGTGATAGCATCCATTTGCATGATTTGCATGACCAGGATATTCTGTTATGCCAAAAAATAAAACACTGAAGCCTGTCATAATAGCATGTTCCCATGTGAGGGATGCATTTTGATAAGAGGCTTTAAGTTTAGCCAATTAAGTAAACATACATGGATATTTCTCCTCACCTCCACGAGTCAGCTTTATTGTAAAATATATTTGTTAGACAAGAGACACACATATGGACATTAAATTCTGTTTATTGACAAAAAGTATAGTACATAAAATTTTCAATAGCATACAATACCACCACACAGCATTCCTCCCAAAATCATACTCTTAATTATAATTGATAAGGCAAGTAACAGTGTTCACTACATTTTACCTAAAACTTTAACCAATCCAAATTGAAAAGTAAAACAAAATAAGACAAAATGAAAACTTTTTCAACTTTTTTTTCATGCTTTACAATTCATATGAATAATTGGTATGAAAAAAATTACTTCTCAAAAAAGAACATTTAGGTTACCTGAAGCAAAGTAACATTAATTATCATGTTTTTATATTACTCCATATTTTATAAAAGGCTTCAACATGAACTAAGGCATGTTAGGAAGCATTATCACATGATATTTCAAAGAATGATGCAACAACATCTGTCTTCCTCTTGTCTTGGATAACTTCTTTGTATTGGTTCTCTTGAGGGAACAGCTGTTCCACCTCTTTGCGTTTGACTGCTTTGAGTGTTGTTTGGCTTTGGCTGTTCTGTGTGTTGATTCTTCACCTTTTTCAAGAAAGTCTCACATTTAGTAAATTTGTGGATTTCGCGTAGAAGGTCTGAACTGATCTGGTAAGTGTGAGCACGATCAAAGTTTCTCTCATCTTTAGGCCTATGTCGTGTCACATAGACTTTGTTAATTTTTGAATTTGAATCCAAGCCAACAATAATGCGGTCTGTGTTACTGTTATCTATTTCGCCTGTGTATTTGTTTTTGACATAAGCAGGCAAGTCTTTTGCTAATCTCAAGTTTCCCACTTCATAGTACGGGTTGTTCTGGACCGGAAGAAGTCGACCATCTTGATCAATTCTATTTTCAAATCGATGGAAGCCAAATCGTGTGTCCTGTAGATCGAATCTCTTGACAACCCGGTTGTTGTTGTCAAATTGAATGTAATCTCTAGAGAACCAGTACAGCAACTCTAGTCCATGTCTGGGGTTTGGCTGGCCAAATCCTGAGCGTCTCAGTTCATCAATTCCAAGCAGGAGTTTAATGGTTGACATGATTGTCCGCTGAGGGTGATTAGGAACAAGTATATATAATATATTATTGAATAAAGTTGACAAAACTAACAAATATATAATTCAAACATATCTAGTATGTCGACATTTTCTGTTTCTGAATTCAAACATTATTTTCTATTTCAAACACATATATATGTACATACTGTACATAAGGTTCATCACATCAGTATAATCTTCACAAGCTAACATTTAGAAGAAACCAAGAATACATACTTGAATATTCAACAGTTTCCTAAATCCCGCCAAATACAGCTACAGCATTACATTTTTTTTTTCTAGGAGGATGTTCCATACTGTATCTACTTCATAAAGCTATTTTGCCCTTGTGTCATCTCTCTCTGCTTAAAAATTATTAAATTATTTACATTGGAAAAGTCACATTACCTCTTGCTTGTCGTGTCAGGAGAGTAACTCTGAACTAGTTTTCATCATACTGTACAGTACACCTTTGAAGCTGGAGTTTCTCAGGAAAAGGAAAATGAAACTGAATAGGTAAGATACTATGCAACGTCACAACAGAGATGAACCTGTAACCAGAAAGTGAAAGGTGGACACTCCACCCTTCACATTGAAAGAAATATAGGCTACCAACCAGGTAAGTCTCCATGGAGGACAGCAATGGAATGAAAATGACGCGCCCAAGCATGAAACGAAACTAGATTTTGTGTGTGTGTGTGTGTGTGTGTGTGTGTGTGTGTGTGTGTGTGTGTGTGTGTGTGTGTGTGTGTGTGAGTTTCAATACAAATTTGGAAGGCAAAGGAAAATTGCTGATGACTTCTTGCTATTTGAGCTTATTTTACTAATTGGGACATTTGGATGAGACAAAAAAATGCTAATCTTAGAGCCGTTTATCTATAGACTGCTCACTACCCTACTCTAATGCAACAACTGCCCAGCAACTGTCTAATACTGCCCTGGCAGGTTGACCTTGTTTGATCAGGTTATTTTACTGGGCAGGCTAATAAAACTCAGGCCTAGTTACAAAGAGAGGTGTGTTTTGCATACTTTCCTCTTTCCCCTTTTACTATTGCATAATCACTTACGATAGTAGTTCAAAAGTTCATGATCACTCCTCTTTTACTTCCAAAGTGGAATAAAAGAAACTAGTGGGAAAAAACTGTGAGTGCTGCAGCTTTGACTGTCTAGGCAGGGATCAGAATTGTATCACAGATTCACAGGGATCCCGGAATGAATACCAGCCAAATGCTGTGAAATTTTGAATATTTGAATATTATTATTATTATTATTATTATTACTATTACTATTATTATATCTACTGTCCCCCATGGAAACCTACTGTACAGTATATGACTGGTAGCCAATGTTGGAAAAATCACTTTGGAAATTACTTATAAGTTACCATTGAAAACGTAAAAGGAGTGTAACTATTTCATTAACTTAACAAAGAAATGTAACTAATTAAATTTTACTTCTATTCTATAGTTTGAAGGACTTTCTTCAACTGTCAACCATTTTGAAACCTTCAAGCATTATTGAACACTGACTATAGCCACAATTTCAACACTACTTTACTATGAGATCATGCAGATCTTTGAATAGCTATACCAACAAGAAGGAGCAAGATTAACCCTAGATTAAACACTTGTCATTCAACATTTGATGAACATCACTGAATAAGCAGTTGTATACTCCTCTGGGATTGATTGCACATATTATGCAATTGCTTACTACAGCTCATTTTTTACGTCTTTGGTATTTTTTGCCCTCAACGGTGCCTGCAAGGCAATACTCCATTCAATTTAGGGTTAGGATGAGGGTTGAGGTGGTTAGGGTTAGGAATAGGGTAAGGGTAGTGCCTTTCAGGCTGTGCTGCCTGGATGGTGCCGTTGGGGGCAAAAAACACCATTGAGCCATTTTGTATATCCATATTTAAAGCAAAGCAACTGATTACTGTTATTTTGTAATTAAATTATGTAATTGCATTACATGTAACTCATTACTCCCCAATACTCCTTAGCCTACTGTACATCGTTTTGATTGTAAAGAGTAGAATTCTTCCTGCTATCTGCTTCCTGGTTACAGGTATATCTCTGGTGTGACGTTGCATGGAATCTTACCTATTCAGTTTCATTTTCCCTCGTCTAAGAAACTCCAGACAAGCTTCGAAGAGAAGTGTGAAAACAAGATCAGAAATACTCGTCTGATACGAAAAACAAAAGGTCTGGTGACTTTTTCCACTGAATGAGTAGATAATTCAACAATGATTAAGCAGAGAAAATTGACACAGGAATACAAAAGCTTTTAATCTAGAGTACACGTGGAACACCCTCCCACAGAAATGAATGTAATGCTAAATATAGCTGCACTGCAGATGACTGTTTTTTCTTGTTGTTAAAATTAGAAGTTTCCTTTCTTCATCAGAAACTATCTAAAGTAAACTAACTAAACTTTCAACTGAGTATTAGTTAAGATAGATTACATTAATGAAATTTGAAGCGTTTTTTTTTTTTTTTTTAAATCCTAGATCAGTAGTTCTGTTAGTCTTGTCACAACTTTATTTATGTATTGTGTTGTGTGTATATTTATTTTAGTCACCATCACAGGACAGCTATGGCAGACATTAAGCTCCTGGTGGATATTGATGAGCTGAGAGAATCGGGATTTGGTCAGCCAAGCCCCAGACATGGACTAAAGCTGCTGTATTGGTTTGCTAGAGAGTATGTTGAGTTTGACAACAGAAACATGATTGTCAAAAAATATCATCCAAACGACAACCGCTTTGGCTTCCATCTGTTTGAAAACAGAATTGATCAAGGTGCTCGACTTCTTCCATCTCAGAACAACCCATATTATGAAGTGGGCAACTTGAGCTCAGCAAACAACCTGCCTGAATATGTCAAAAACGAATACACAGGTGAAATGGATGACAGTAACACTGACCGCCTTATTATTAACTTGGATTCAAATGACAGGCTCAGAACATTCTATGTGACACAACATATAGATCAGAGTGACTTTGATCGTGAACACACTTACCAGATCAAATCAGCCTTTCTACGTGAAATCCGGAATTATTCTACACTTGAGGCTTTCCTGAGTGTGGTAACTAAACAACAAGAACCCATTCCAAGCGTTGATGAATATAAAATAGTTGTAGATAACAGATTACCGCCCCGTGAAACTTGTATGGATAACTGTACTATTCTTTAAACTGATCTGAGTCTGCTTTGTCCCCTTACCATTATCATACCAATGGTTTGTATGCATGCTGTACAATGATTTGTATGCATTGATAGGTTAAAGTTTTAGGTAAAATCTTGGCTAGTGAATACTGTTAACTTGTCTGATTGTGGGTGTTTTTCAGGTTTGGGGTGTTACAGGTTATCAGATATAATATATACTTTGGAATTTTGTGAATAAACTAAATGTCTGTGTGTATCACATCTCACATTCATTTAATGTGTTTTCAATATAACAAACAGGTAGTCTGAAAATCTTGACTATAGGGCTTCCTGTAGCTCTGGCCGTGTTGTCCAATTGCAGTCAGAGGCAATTTGAAAGACAGCACTGATTCTGCCACTTGAATTGAGCCGTGGTCTATCCATCACCATGAGACTATACATTATACTGTAGGCCTATACTCTTGCAAATGTTTACTAAAAAAGAGCAATTTAAAAAGAAAATCATTATTTGGGAATTGATAATTGATCTTAATAATGCCTTTGTTTTTTTGTTTGTTTGTTTTTAAACTTAAGGACTCCAATTTTCTTTCTGTATGGCTAAATGAATATTGTTTTGAAAATAAATACTAAATAAAGTCTTTCCTTAAACAAAATGTAGTCCTACATGTAAAATGTGTTAAATGTTAAATTGTCAAATGTTAAATTTCCCATAGAGGCAGTCAGATTTTTATTTTTAAAGGGCAATAATTTCATACAGTAGATCCAGGATACCATCCTTCCTGATAAAGTGAAGGGAATGGGGGGGTGGCGTGGTCTTGTTACTCACAGTTACTGGTCATAACTTAAATGCCATGCTCATTAGAACCTGAAGCAGATGAGCTTTCTTCCCCCAGACTAAGCTATACAATGCTAGACTGCTATGTTATGCTGTCCTCCACTGTACCAACCCTAATGCACTTCCCCAGACATACCTTCACCAACCTACGCACATAAACACACACACACACACACAGGGCCGTTTCAAGGTACTTAGGGGGCCCCAAGCAAACAGGACATGGGGGCCCTTCACTCCCCGTAAATACTTACATGAACCACATTGTTATAATTTTCAAACATCATCAATATAATTATTTGTATTGTACAGTTGTCTAATTCCAGTTTAAAGTAATTTTTGTTGAAAAACACCACCAACATAACTACTAAAATGATTAAACAGTCAATCTTGGGGGCCCCTTTCAGCCTGGGGCCCCAGGCAATTGCCTGGTTTGCCTGCCTTGTTGCGACGGCCCTGTACACACACACTATGTGGCTATAATCTGGCAAAAGTTAACAGAATTACACAATTCAAACACATCTCTAAATCCAGCATTTTGACACTTTTCTGTTTCTGATTTCAAACATAAAACATTTCTAAATACAGGTATGTGTTGGAAATATTACAATGGAATCAACTGTCTGACAATGAAATTAAATGTCTTTCAATATAACAACAATTAAGAACATGACATCTTGTTCAACTTTCCACCAAAATGCTGCTATATTTTGAATTACACTCTTACTTTCTAGATTGCCTATTGAGCTCAAACTCATACCTGACAAACTGTTTTCCTCAATCAGATATCTTTTCTTTCAGTCACAGTACCAAAAAAATATGTACAAACCATCAAGTTAAAATGAAAACTGCTTAGATTTTTTTTTTTATTTTTTACAATGCATAATTGGCATGATTATATGACTTCCTAAAAAAGAACATTTAAGTTACCCGAAGTAAAAGAACATTTACTGCCATGCTTTTTTTATTACTCAACATCCATATTTTACAACAAGGCTTTAATATGAACTAAAGCATGTTAGGAAGCATTATCAAATGACACTTCAAAGAATGGTGCAACAACAATCATCTTGACTTGTGAAAACTATTTCATATTGCATTTGAGTGTTGTTTGGCTTTGGCTGTTCTGTGTGTTGTTTCTTCACCTTTTTCAAGGAAGTCTCACATTTAGTAAATTTGTGGATTTCGCATAGAAGGTCTGAACTGATCTGGTAAGTGTGAGCATGATCAAAGCTTCTCTCATCTTTATGTCGTGTCACATAGACTTTGTTAATTTTTGAATTTGAATCCAAGCCAACAATAATGTGGTCTGTGTTACTGTTATCTATTTCGCCTGTGTATTTGATTTTGACATATGCAGGCAAGTCTTTTGCTGAGCTCAAGTTACCCACTTCATAGTACGGGTTGTCCTGATTCGGAAGAAGTCGACCATCTTGATCAATTCTATTTTCAAATCGATGGAAGCCAAATCGTGTGTCCTGTAGATCGAATCTCTTGACAACCCGGTTGTTGTTGTCAAATTGAATGTAATCTCTAGAGAACCAGTACAGCAACTCTAGTCCATGTCTGGGGTTTGGCTGACCAAATCCTGAGCGTCTCAGTTCATCAATTCCAAGCAGGAGTTTAATGGTTGACATTATTGTCCACGGGGGTGACTAGGAATACACATATATGATAAAATATCAATATATTATTGAATAAAATTGAGAAAACAAACAAATATATAATTCAAACATGTCTAGTATGTTGACATTTTCTGTTTCTGAATTCAAACATTATTTTTCGAAGTCAAAAACATATCTACATATGTTTATAAACATAACATATATAGATATATGTTCATAAACATAACATTTATAGGCCTATATTTGAAGTTTATATTGGAGTCAAATGTCTGATGACTAAATTAAAGTTTTCTCAGTGTAACTACAAGTACTAAGGAAAACCCAAAAAAATTTAACAGTTTCCGAAATCCTGCCAAATGCAGCTATAACATTACATACATTTTTCTGGGAGGGTATTCCATACTGTATCTACTTCATAAAGCTATTTTGCCTTAAGTGTCAATTCTCTCTGCTTACTGTCATAATTATTAAAATAATTCATTCAAACAGTCAGATTACCTCTTGCTTGTTGTGTCAGAAGAGTAGTTCTGAACTTTCTTTTCATCATACAGTACAAAGAATTAGGTAACATACTATGCAACGTCACAACAGAGATGCACTTGTAACCAGAAACAGAAAGGCGGAAGTCCCACCCTTCACAATATAAACTATATAGACTACCACTAAGCAATGAAATTAAAATGACGCGCCCAAGCATAAAAAGAAACTTTATGACTTTCAATTAAACTTTGAAAGGCAAGTGGAAAGTGTTGATGAGCATAGACACCGGCTGGACAACACATTAACTAAATTCTACCCTTACCTGCTTCATGAGCTTATTTTACTGATTGTGATATTTGGAGACAAAAAAAGCTAATCTTAGAGCTGTTTATCTATAGACTGCTCACTACCCAACTCTAATGCATCATGTGTCTCAAACTGCCCTGGCAGGTTGACCAAGTTTGATCAGGTTATTTTACTGTAGCAGGTGCATAAAAAGGTAGGAGAGGCGTGTTTAACATATTTGGCCCTTTGCCAATTTACTAGGCCCCTATTGTATAGTCACTTACAATAGTTCAAAAGTTCATTATCACTCCTCTTGTAACAATCGTTTCAAAAGGAATCAAAAACTATGCGGGGAAAAAGTCTGAGTGTGCAGCTTTTAGAATGAGTACCAGCCAAATGCTGTGAAATTATGAAGGTGGCTAGTAGACATCAGACAGAAAAATGCTGATTTTTTATTGAATTCTATTGAGTGAGTTTTACCAATTTAACTGTCAGTGACCGACAGATTCACATTTCAGAAAGCTAATTGGTCTTGGTGTTTCTATTAGGTTTCATTTCATGCTTGTCCATGTCATTTTTAATTTCTGCCATGCTCCATGGATATCTACAGTATATGACTGGTAGCCGAGGTAGGAAAAGTAACTTTGGAAATACTAGCTTACAAGTTACCGTTTATGTAATAGGACTAACTAATAACTATTTTGGACTACTTTAACAAAGAAACTAATTATATTTTACTACTATTCTATAGTTTGAAGGAATTTCAGTTGCTATTTTCTCCTAAAATCCTTCACTTTCGTCAACAGCTTGGAATTGACAGGCCACGGGCTGCTGGTTTACTCAGAGCGGCGTCTGAGTCAGCCAAAAAGGGTGGCAGAGCACTTGCTTTGACCCCGACGTGATTTGAACACGCAACCTTCTGATCTGGAGTCAGACGCGCTACCGTTGCGCCACGAGGTCCTGCAGCTGTTTGGCCGAAAAAACTTTCCCACCACTCCCCAATCCCTTCCTGCACCATAGCCAGCGTGTTTATTTTTGAGCAAGAATTTGATCCCCACGTCAGCGCACGGCAAAGACTCCTCTCAATGCCTGGATAGCTCAGTCGTTAGCATTATATTTTTAAACTCATGAGTCAGCTTTGTCCCCTTGTCACTTGTCATACTATACATTTTAAAGAACAAAAAAAAAATTATTAATGAGTTTTGAGTTATTAATTATTAATGAGTTTTGAGATTTTTTTTCACTTTTCAATTGGGACTGGTTGAAGTTTCAGGTAAAATGTACACTGGTGAATACTATTTAACGGTACTTGTTTGATTACGGGTGGTGTTCAGGCTTGTGGTGTTACAGGCTATCATCCCATATTACATACAGTATACTTTGGAATTTTGAGAATAAACTGAATGTGTGTCTACATGCATAACAGTATGCTTCAGTCTTGTATCACTTTGCTTTTTCTGTTACATATAAAATTGCATGAATGTATAGCTAAATACAGCATGTATGTGCACCCACACATGTTTACAAAAAGCATCAAGCAAAATCAAACCAGCTATTAGGCTAACTGAAATAGACATGCCTTCAGGAACCTACACTCTCTCTCTCTCTCTCTCTCTCTCTCTCTCTCTCACACACACACACACACACACACACACACACACACACACACACAGAGAGAGAGAGAGAGAGACAGAGAGACAGACAAACACACACACACACACACACACACACACACACACACACACACACACACACACTACTTGTGCCAATAATCCAAAAATCATTCACTACATGAATACTGAAACTTCTAGGCCTAATTGCTACAAAGTAAAATTTTTATATGCAATTTAGTTTGCTACAAATTATTAAGTTATTGTTTACCTTATTATTATTATTATTATTATTAATTAACAGTTAGCATACTGAATACATTTGTATGAGAGCTTCAAGCGATCCAAATTTTGATTAAAACTAGAACAGTATATACCATGAGTGTAAAAGCACATTAATGTATCATATCATACAGACTGAAGTGTTGATACCTGACCTGAAGCATGTCCAGAACATTAAATCAAATGCCCCTTCAAAGAATGGTGCAACAACGATCTGTCTGCCTCTTGTCTTCTATAATTGTGCCTGTGTCTTACTTCCAAGTCAAGTGCTGTATAACCACCTTTTTCCTTTGGCTTCCATGTGACTTTGAAACTTCCTCCTCAGTATGTTTGTCTCTTCTTCCTTCATGTTTTTCAAGAAAGTTCTCACAATGTACTAAATTGGCGAATTTCAGATAAAAGGTCTGGACTGATCTGGTAAGTGCGTTCACGATCAAAGTTTATCGGACCTTTATGTTGTGTCACATAGACTTTGTTGAGTTTGTCATTTGAATCCAAGCTAATAATGAGGCGGTCAGCATTACTCTCATCTATGTCTACCTGTGTGTTCATCTGTGACATATTCAGGCAGGTCGTTCTGCTGAGTTCAAGTTGCCCACTTCAAAGTACCGGTAGGTCTGATACGGAAGAAGTCGATCACCTTGATACATTTCTGTTTTGGAATAGATGGAAGCCAAAGCGTTTGTCCTCTGAATCATATCTCTTGACAATCTGGTTTGTTGTTGTCAAACTCAACATACTCTCTAGCAAACCAATACAGCAGCTTTAGTCCATGTCTGGGGCTTGGCTGACCAAATCCTGAGTTTCTCAACTCATCAATTCTCCCCAGAGTAGGCCTATTATTGTTTGGCATGACTCTCCTCTGATGTAGACTGGGAATAAGTAGATAAATATGTAAGTGAATAAAGTT
>JAODXP020000028.1:3335239-3337739 GCA_027497455.2 Sardinella longiceps
AAGAGTGTGTTTCTTACTACTCATGAAATGTGATGTAGAAATCAAGTGATTTGGGTGACCAGGAATATAACACAACAAGAAGAAAGCACAGGAGAGACTATATACTTTATGTAAAAAACACATACATGCACTGTATATTCCTTAAGAAAATAATGGGATATGCTGTAAGCAATACAAAAAGACGCCACTATATTAACACCACTAGGTGGCAGTGTTGGCTCACTACAGCGCATCACAGTGGTGGTGATAACCCGACCCATGGCCACCGCATAAGTCAACCCGGGAGCCCATTTGCCGCAGTCCATTAATGCTCCTCTCTATCAGGCTGAAGGCCACTTCATACGACCCTCACCCACACAGTCTGAGGATTAATAAGGACACCTACATACACACACACACACACACACACACACACACAGACATTGGCACATATACTGTAAACAAACACACACACACACGCATACACACACACACACACACACACATACACACATGCACACATTGGCATGTATTCTGTAAATACACACACACACACACACACACACACACACACACACATACAGTATATACTGGTATATACTGTAAAAGCACACACACAGGCACAAACACACATGTAGCCAATATAAACCTACATACACACACACACACGCACACGCACGCACACACACACACACACACGCACGCACACACACACACACACACACACACACACACACACCCTCCATGGCCCATCTGAACCATAAGATAATCTCCTAAATAAGTCCCTGTGTTTAACCTCTGCACTGTCTTGGCTTGAGCCCCACTCCACTCTAAAGAGCTCCTCTACTGTACTGACAGACATGGAGCGGTTTTATAAGGACATGGTGTGGAGACCGCATTAACCAATATTGACTTTTTCACAAGCATCTCACACACAGGGCACAGGAAAACACTGCTGTCTTATTTGATTAGGCTTCACCTAGGTTGGCTAGAGAGAGAGCAAGAGCGAGAGAAGAAGGGAGGGAGGGAGAGAGGGAGGGAGAGAGAGGGAAAGAGGGGGGGGGAGTGAGAGAGAGTGACTGACTGAGAGAGAGGCAGAGAGGGAGAGAGAAGGAGAGAGGGAGAGAGAAAAAAAGGATAGAGAGAGAAGGAGAGAGAGACACACGTGATTCTGTTTACCCTATGGATATGTGCGGTTTGTCGTATAGATAATCAACTTTTGCATGTTGACATTCTGCACACGTGCGAGAGCTACTGACTGGCTTGGGGCTTAAATTTGAGAAAAGAAACTGATTTATCATGACGCTGGCATTTGTATGCACACATCTATCCACATGTATGTAGCCTATGTAGTCTACTTTATACATCCCGTTTTAACAATTTAGAAAGAAATTGTGCAAAATCATAAAAAGTGTGTGCTGGCTTTAAAGTGAATATGACTACAGTGCAAAGCTCATTCATAAAAAATGTCATTCAATAAGGATGGAATCCTCCCTGTTACATCATCAGCCTTCTACCCAATCACAGTGGACTATTTCATCTGCATTCAAGCAGCCATGCATGTCATACTAAGAAGCCTCACTACTGCGTCTTCTCAGGGGTATGTGGTTACGTTCACTCACTCACACTCTATCGCTCACTCACACACTCACTCACTCACACACTCACACACTCAGATGACAGATGTGCGTTTACCAGAGGGCCTTAAGGGATCCATTCAGAGCTAAAACATTTGAATATGGTGCACACATTCAACAAAACAAAGACCATTCCCTATTGCTGACAGTGTCACCATCAAGGTTGCAAATTTGCGTAGGGCTTCTCTAGATAATTTTATAAACAGACATTTTTTATTCATTATTTTCTTTCAGTTGCAGCAAACTGCTGACAACTGTGGCCTTAAAAGCTTAACAAATGCATACTCACACAGAAGGCCTAAGGACAAGAATGCACAAGACCCAAGATCAAACACAATCAAATTTTCACAAAATCAAAAATTTCCAGTCTATGACTTCCTGATTATCAGGGCATGGCTGATTGCAAAACAAGCCAAGATATCTTTTGAAGTTGGCCATGCACACACAAGAAACACAAGTGCACTTTGTTTTCTGATTTACTGCATGAGAGCAGTAGGGCTTTTTTGTTTTCACTGGGATGCACAACTCCAAATAGGCCGTCAATGTCACTGAGGTCAATCAGCGGAGTGCTGCCAAGAGAGGCAATAGCTGAAACTATTATCTATCCGAGAGCGCTTTCATTTCGGAGACTGAAATTAGAGGCAATGAAATGCAAAAAAAAAAGAAAAAAATGCATAGAGATAGAAAGGAAAAAGTAAGAAAGAAAGAAAGAAAGAAAGAAAGAAAGAAAGAAAGAAAGAAAGAAAGAAAGAATACTTTTGTCAGTGAAAGAAAAGAAAAAACAATGCAAAAAAAAAGTCTTGTGCAGATCATCACACACATTGCCTATTTGCACAGACAGCATCTAAATCTCTTCATCACTTGCTTCTGAACAGTCTATAGGA
>JAODXP020000028.1:3342739-3345239 GCA_027497455.2 Sardinella longiceps
AAACAAATAAACAAACCACAAAAAACTAAACACCAAAAAAAAGGTTATCAATGTTTATTTCCTGTTGTGACAGAACAGGATGAAGTCATCTTTTCTGTTTCATCATCCTTATCATATTTCGCTCTGAGCTGTTTTGCAAATATGCACCTCAGTCCACAAACAAACAAACCCTAGTTGTTGGGCAGTTGTTTGGTTTGCAGTAATACCCATATTGAATGACTGATGGTGGAAGCTTACATCAAGCTGCATCTAATGGGTTGGATCATGGCAGGGGAATCAGTGGTGGAACTCACACCAAAACAAATCATGAATAATGCAAAGGGGACAAACTAACACAGAAAACACCTTGCAAACACAGAGGAGAGAGAGAGAGAGAGAGAGAGAGAGAGAGAGAGAGAGAGAGAGAGAGAGGTGACTAAAGTGAGGAAGGTTCATCACTAATTGAGTACAGTAAGCAAAAGTATCCTGTTACTGTGTCAATCACCATCTCACTGCTCTGCATGTTTTCTGTAGTTCCACACTCCCTGACGTCCCTGACAAGTTAAATCAGCTAACTGACTTAGTGTCACTGCTTAGCTCAGTCAGGTCTGTTCAAAACAAGGGAAGAGTTTTGACTTTCAAATCTTTCCTTTAATATTCATAACTCTTTGTAAATGACATAAGAGCAATTACACAAAACTAAACAACAACTGACTGTAAAACATTTGCTTACGGTAATCAAACGTTGTTTAGACATTTCCATACAGCTGGAGGCTGCGTACCACTCTTACAGTAATTCTCCCCTTTTGATTGATTCATGTTGACAATTTTAGTAACCAGATTTGCAAACATTTGCACGTCATTATCATAAAGCTTGTCAAACATCTTCAAGGCAAAAAGACAACATCTGTCTGATGGAGTTTAATAGACTTTAAAGAGCGATGTGGGGAATAAAAAAGAAGACTGTAGATCGTTCTCACTCACATTAGAACTAAGAATCTGAATTATTCAGAAAAACTAGCATTTTTAGCAGAAGATAAAGCAGATGGCACAATGAGAATGACTAATATATTGGAATATATCTCTCTAAAATCTCAAATAGCTCTGTGATATGCATCATTTATTCTATTAATCTGATGGTGACAACTGAATAGCCGCAGGATGTTATGTCAGGCTACCAGTGGGATGTCAGTCCAGCAGCTTTGAGATATGGTATTTATAGAGATATTATTTATTATGAATGTCAATACGCGTTTGTAAATTACCACGTTCTGTGAACAAACAAACAATTTCCTACTGTGAGGTTAATGTTGGAATAAATGAATGAAAATGACACTTTCATACACAGACACACTGTATGATACACACAAACACACACACACACACACACACACACACACAAATACACATGTTTTCACACACACACACACACACACACACACACACACACACACACACACACACACACACCCTGCCCTTCTCCACTCAGTCTAACACTGTCAGGCTCCTGTGTGCTCATCACTGATAGCATTAGCGCTGTGGCGGCGCTGGCTAACCCCCGCTGGGATGTTTTATGGGGTTGCTAGGATGCGGGACATACTGTATCCCCCATTCAGGGGCGCCTCAGAGCGAGAGACCCAAACCACACTAAAGATGACTCAGTCAAAGCCATAGCGCACACAGGCCACACAACGCAGCTTTCAGGAAATGAGACAGCAACAGGTGATGATGTCACTTCCTGAGGCCACTTCCAGGGTACTGGTGCCTTGACAACAACCACACACACCCCTCCACACACACACACACACAGACCCCTCATGCCCCTCTATTGTGTATTACAAACACAGGAAGGATGCGTCAGTGTTACAGGAAATAAAGACACCTCGGAGTACAACACTTCCTGTTGCACACCAGTTCACAGGGGTGAGGTGGTGAGCGTGACCAACATGTGTGAGAATACAGGGAGAAAAGAAAGTCACACCTTTGTGAAAAGAAAAAAATCTCCTATAAGGAGGCACTGCATGACTGGTAAAGGCTCGGGTCCGCACAGTTTTTATGACAAAGACCTATGGCAAAAATCATATGGATATATCTAAATTGTATGTCTAAAAAAGTCCTTAGCTCCATGCTTTTTGGCCGGCACTAAACACTTTTTTGGACTTATGCACCTGTAAGAATACCACCTAAATATTGATACATATATTGCTGTGCCATGAATGAAAAGAAACCGAGAAAATATGCATAAGATTATGAAATATACATAAGATGGCATATTATTCGCGTTTAGGAAAATCAAGATTCCATGTGTTATCAGATGGTCTCCTGTTATTGTGAGCAAACACTCAAATGAAAATGTGAACAACAAATCTGTGTGTGTAGTCGCAAAATCAGTTTATCACTGAAAGGTCATGTGGCAAGAAAGTGCGGCTAATAGATATTTGCATCATCCACACCATGCGTTAGCTGTAATTCACAGTACTGTAGACCCAGGGCTTAAGGTCAAACCTTAGCTAACTGTAAA
>JAODXP020000028.1:3350239-3352739 GCA_027497455.2 Sardinella longiceps
ACAGTAAAAGACAAAAGCTAAAGAGATGAAAATAGTGTGTGAGAAGGTGTGTGAAAGAGAGAATAGCTGATCTGTAAATTATGTGAGTTACATATAGGCTGGCTATGTATGGATTTACATAAATCAGTCCAAGACCTTCTTACTGTACAGTAAAATCCTAAAACAGGATGAGATGTAGCCATCCCCAAGCTTTCTCTTGTCCCACTTATAAATCTACTGAAAGTGCTGCAGGCAACATCTCCAGCCCCAGTGACCATGTTAGGCCAGGTGAGCACCTGTGCTCTAGTTAAATGCCTTGATTTAGCATAAGATAACCTACATTAAATACACAGCAACTTCATCTCCCGATGTCTCGTCTTGCTGTTCCTGCTATGTTCTTGCTATGCACAATATATGTGCTGTACGCTCATCCCACCCTGTGGTTCCACAGTAAAGATGCTTGGCCACTTATGTGAGCCAGTGGATGCCATAAAAAAATGTTGAAGGTCGCAAACTAAAGTCTTGAACTGACATAAGCAAGTCACGCTAATGACAATAGTTCCACAAATAACTATTATTATTTATATAGATCCATCAAGGTGTCCTTGAGCAAGATACTGAACCCCAAATTGCTCTCGGTGAGCAAGTTGGCACCTTGCATGGCAGCCTCATGTGAATGTGAGTCATGCATTGTAAAGTGTTTATATGAAGAGTTCAGATGCAAAACCCCCTAACTCCACTTGACCACTTTTTGAGAAAAAGGCCATTTTTTATCAGGTGTTTACAGTGTTTTGATTGTAAACAGATATTTTAGACACGGCGGGGAACAGGTTTTATTTTATTTTTTCACAAAAACATTTCATTTACATATTCTAGATTTATACGGGATTCACACAATATCATTAACTCAGTTTTCACAAAAATGGTGTTTAGGGGGTTTTGCATCTGAACTTGAATATTGTGAATGAGTGAATGTCAGGCATACACTGTAAAGTGCGTTGAGTGCTCACTCGTAGGAGTAGAAAAGCGCTATAGAAATGCATCCCATTTACATCCCTTGGTGCCCAGCGGTTAAAAAGCACAATACTGTATATTTATTATACGTGTAGTTATAAATGAAGTTATAAATGTAATGTAGCGTACTGCTTCATACAAATGGACTTGCAGCTCAACTGGGTTAAACACTTATCCGGTGTGATGGAAGGCATGACCTCAGTATTGTTGGAGCCTGAAGAACAGGACACAGTTCACTGCTACACAACACATCCCATAATGACATTATCTATTAATTCATAAGTCCAGATCTCTGGGTCCTCTCTCTCTCTCTGTGTGTGTTGAATAGCCATGACTCACAATGACAGGCTTTGTCACAGGTCACTGATTGTTCTCTCCCTCTCTCGGAAAAATGGCAGGTAAGCAGCTCTCGGAATGTGTGTGTGTGTGTGTGAGTCTGTGTGTGTGTGTGTGTGTGTGTGAAGGGGGGGGGGTGATCTGGGTAGGCGCAACTCAATAGCCTCCTGTCAGTCTCTCAGGTTCGTCAGGTATTGTCTGTCAATGGAGCTTTTGAGATCGGGGCGAGCGACAGGGGTGGTGAGGGAGACATGGTCGAAGGGTCATGACCTTCTAGGGTCCGTCATGAACTGGCTACGGCACAATTCATTCATATTCATTCAAAATTCTTCTTAAAACCCATTCAAACAGTTTTGGGGCGTATCAATTTGTATCAACTATACCAGAGCCGCCAGATGACATAAAGTGTGCAAGAGTGTGCAAGGCAGCATGGGTACTCCCAGGCTAGTCTCTATGCATTCTGTGGCTGGATCCTGAAAGCAGATCTAGAGATTAACCATGGCAACTGTTAATCATGGCTCTGTGGAGCTAAATGAAATAGAGCGTGCAAAGCAGCAATGGCACTCCCAGGCTAAGGGAGAATATCAGAATAGAGCCATTGGTCCCAACTGAAGAGACTGGACAGGCTTGGAGCCGAAGTGGGGTACCATAAAATAGCTCTACAAAACCAGATATACACACATACACGATCACAAGATGACAAGGGGGCCTCGATAGATGGATGTAAAATAGCTTTCTGTATCTGAAATAGCATCTGAACTAGACACTAATCTAGTCACAAACTGTGTATGCAGTCAACCTACCTGCTACTAAAAAGTCCTTAAAATAGTTTTGGGGGGCTGCTGTGAAACACTGTGGCATTCGGGAGGTTGCATAAGCCGGATATCAACAGCTTATCAAGATATTTCCATTCCTGCACGAAAACGGTATACTGTATCTCGAGGGTTTGACATTGAGGATAGAGTCACTTTGTGACTAATATTTGGGAGCGAACACTACACTCAGTGGGGGAAAGATTTCTTATCGTGACCTGCTGGGTAGTGCACTTTCTTATGACACACACACCCACACACACACACAGGCGGACACACACTGAGTATGACTCCTGAAATAGCACTCCGGAGGAAAATCAAGAGATTTAAGGGCTAGAGAAATGCGGGCTCCCCACGGT
>JAODXP020000028.1:3355239-3363349 GCA_027497455.2 Sardinella longiceps
CATCTGCTCCTGTACCTCTGGAGCTGTTGTGACAGCAGCTTAGGGCTCAGCCACTCACTAGCTTTCAGATTTCAGTTTTATGGTGCAACAGAGTCTTAGAGAGTGTAAGGAAATTAGCAGCCAGATCACGATGATGAAAGACAGCAGAGAGAGAGAGATAAAGAGAAGACACGAAAGAGAGAGAGAGATGTATATCCGCAGATAAGGAGATGAATTCATTGATCGCCATGTAGGCCTGCATGATGCATGTGATGCATAGAAGGAGTGTATGTATGTGTGTGTGTGTGTGCGCGTGCGTGCGTGCGTGTGCACGTTCATTCTGCTCCTACCTCCTCTGTCTCCGATATAGGCATACTCACAGTGTGTGTGTGTGTGTGTGTGTGTGTGTGTGTGTGTGTGTGTGCACGTTCATTCTGCTCCTACCTCCTCTGTCTCTGATGGCCAGGTTGTTGCCCTTCTTGAGTGTGATGTCCAGCTGGTACATGCCGGGTTTGGGAGGAGGAAGAGGCAGCGGTGGAGGAGGAGGAGGAGGAGGAGGATGAAGGAGGGACTCTGCATTACTCGGCTCCACAATGTTAATCCCCTGGTGGTGATGAAGAGGAGAAGAGGAAGAGGAAGACAGAGTGTCAGTGATATCATACTCAGTGGATGAGAATCAAAGGTTTCGAGGATTAAAGGATTTTATTTGTCACAATACATTAATATACTGAGGTAAAACATGGAGTGAAATTGCTTTACTGTAAAAGAGGTTTGAAAGAGGTTACAGTGAAAGAATAAATAATGGCCTAAAAACGAATAAAATAGAAAATCAAATTAAAGTATGCCTAAATAAAAGTTAGATATACTAAAGAAATAAGCTAGCAGGCTAACATTCAATCATGTGGATCAGCAGATTAGGCCGACAGACGTGGTTGTGTGGTACAGTTTGTGGTACAGCACCTCAGAATCAATTAATGCTATGCTGAAAAAGTTGCAGTCACACACTTGTTCGCTGTTGTGATTAAAAGTTTTTACAGTTTAATTGAGAGTGCTGGCCTTACTTCCGATATTCTTAGCAACCCATTGCTTCATTACTTCATTACAATGCATGAGTGACTCTGAGAAAGGATGTTTCCCCAAACTTTGGATATATATATACGGAGGTGATGTGCATCTACAAGAGCCCTAAAGTACAAAGAGGAAAAAAAACATCCACTGAAGAAACACTTTGTTAAGCGCTGTTGAGCATTTCATTTGCAGTCCATCAGGCAGACGTCCACTTTTTTTTTTTACACTTTCTGGGACACCAGCCAGTTTTCTCTTAGACTTTTTCTTAAAAACTAAAGTTACTAAAGTTGTTGTTTTCTGAGCACGTACTGTATAGCAAGCACATTCTCCCACACTGTGAGCTTGTCTGTTAGCGGAGTATCCTGTTCTATCCTGTTCTCAGGTCAGTTCTGAGTTGACAGTTCCTGTCAGCTAAGACAGGCTGTAGGAGTAACAAACAAAACAGTAGTACTGAGTGACTGACTGGAAGCATTGAAGGACTACAACACCCACGATGCCTTGAGTCAAGTAAGTGGCTGTACCAAGGATTGACTTGACTCAAGATACCAAAAAACTCAGTTTTGAAAGCATCATCATCATTAGGCTTCTAGAGGGACTCATAAGTGTTGGCATCTGGCAGACAGCACCTACCCTGGCATAGCATGCCCCTCTCCTGGACCTGTACCAGGAACAGCTACTAGTTTGTGTGTGTGTGTGTGTGTGTGTGTGTGTGTGTGTGTGTGTGTGTGTGTGTGTGTGTTGTGTGTGTGTGAGTGAGTGAGTGAGTTGTGTGTGTGTGTGTGTGTGTGTGTGTGTGTGTGTGTGTGTGTGTGTGTGTGTGCTTTGTGGGTGTGTGTGGGTGAGTCTGCGTGTAGGTGAGTGGGAGAGGTAACGCGAAACAGAAATTGTGAGATGACACTAACAGATGAGCAGTGTTTTATGTAAGTGCTAAAGCATTTCCCTGAGTGCACATCTAAGTTAAGCTAGGGGGCTTTCATTTATTGCCCTGGGGGATATCTGTCTCCTTTCCAGGGGGGTATACACAGATATACTGCACACACACACACACACACTCACAGAGCAGAGAGACATTCACACACACACACAGACACACGCACACACACACACTATAAAATGCAATGTTTCAGCTATTACTGTTATGTTATTCAGTGGTCTAATCTGAATGACAAGCAATTAAGCGTCTGACATAATGGCTTGTTTACAAATCTGCTATTCCAGGGAGCAATTACAGTCATTTGTATTTATTAAGACCCAAAACCAACAAACATCATGCCACCCATCTTCACTGATTTTAGTTATATGGTTGCATGCACATGATTTAAAAGCATCATGCAGCCTAAGGCATAGGTGTTCTCTCTATAGATAAAATGTGTGTACATCTCCTGTTCAGATCAGCAATGGGACAAAAATGATAAAGTGCACACACACACACACACACACACACACACACACACACACACACACACACACACACACTCCCTCCTTAGTCACTTATGATGACTATCTGATCCTGAGGTACTGTGTAAACATTGTTAAACTATGTTTACCAACCAAGTCTTCTTACGCTATTTTGAGACAAGGGAAGCCAACTCTTCAGTTTGTAAATAAACCGACGACCCAGCATGAGGGCACGCATGGCAAGAGTGACCGCAGGGCGTTAGTGGGATTACGTAATCAATTAACACACTCCCACACGACACGCCATCCTTCGAGAAGCACTGGGAACGACGAGCACCGCACGCTAAGTGGCACGTGCCACATCTGACACCACTGGAACCCGCAATCCTCACCGTCAACATTCTCTGACAGCCTGGGCCCGCCAGTCCCTCATCCCTTAATATATGGCTCTCATGATTATGCATACTGTTCATAAATATCCACTGCAATATTTATATGTGTGCACAGTCACACACAAGGATGCAAATATTGACACACACACAGGAACTGTGATTTTCCAAATGAAGAGGCACACAAACAGATAAAGTAAACAGATAACTGCTAGATTAGTGTCACTTTGATAACATGCCACATGTCCGCCTCAATATGCCCACCACAGAGTGCCAAGAAAAACCTACGCACACAGACACAGACAGAGAGAGAGAGAGAGAGAGAGAGAGAGAGAGAGAGAGAGAGAGAGAGAGAGAGAGATACAGTAAATGTAGAAAAATCAGGGGCAAGCCTCGGGCATATCTCCAAATAGGCAGAGCAGAGTACAAGAGGGACGAGAAGATAGAAGAGAAGAGGAGAGAAGATGAGGAAAGGAGGAGAGGAAAGAAGAAGAGAGAGAATGAGGAGAGGAATAGAGGAGAGGCGAGCAAGCGAGTGAGCGAGGAGGCAGAGGCCATCCCCAGCCCATGCCTGTGCATAAAGCTAAGTTGACACTACTCCCACGCATCAAGCTCAAGGAGGTTTGCTGAAGTGCCCGCAGCCTATTAAAAATAAACACGCAGCAAGAGAGAGCGCTTGTATTTATTCAGTCATTTCCTCACACACAAGCAGACAAGCTCTTTCCCAAACGCAATTGACTCTGCATTAACTTGCAGCTAAAAATATCTTTTCATCACTCCTTACCCAATATTGCCTCTACATGTGCATGATAAATAGAGAAATATCTACAGATCTGAGAATAAACATAATATTACAATAATAAATAATTCAGATGAATTGCCCCTGTAATTGGCTTTTTCCTTTTTCCCCCTGGTGCTTTACCAAAACAAGATGACCAGCAGAGTTGCTGTAATGTACAGAGTCAACCAAAACAAAGAGTTAAGAGGAATGATTGACAACCTAAAACACACTTGTGATTTGATAAATCTTATCATATACTCTTAGTATAACAAAACAGGAGTAATTGCATATCTAACAAATACTCTAGACAATGTAATATACTGCCTGTGTTAATTTTCACCGTTTCCCTGTTTTGGATTATTTTGAAACAAGTTAATCTACACTGAGTCCACCAACTGTACAAAAGTTATGATTGTAAAGAATGATTGACAACCTAACAAAAACTTTGATCCATCTTAAACTCATTATGTCCTAGTATAATACCATAATTCAGGAGTAATTGCACCTCTAATAGGCTTTTGTCTTAAGGGCATCTCCTTGTCCTCTAAGGGCATCTCCTTGTCCTCTAAGGGCATCTCCTTGTCTTGACTCTTGTCTCTCTCTGGTTCTTTCCTGAGAACCATTCACAGGCTCTCTCACCAGAGGAGGCATAAGAGACTGCTCTGAGACAGCTACTGAGTCCTTGTCCTTCTTCTCATCCCTGGGGGCCGCTGACCTGTGACTCCATATTGTGAAGTCACGGTGGAGGACTTCCTCTCTCTCTCTCACAGCCAGCCCTTCATGCCTAGTGAAGCCAGGGCCTTGGCGACCTCCCCCTTTTCCACTTCATCCGTCATCGCCTAAAGGTGACATTTAATTGGCGTGTTTTATGACAGATGAATGGAACACGCACTGACTTCCCACCGCAGTGTGTGACCTCTCTCTCTCTCTATCTCTCTCTCTCTTTCTCTCTCTCTCTCTCTCTATCTCTATCTCTCTCTCTCTCTCTCTCTCTAAGACACAGGAGCTATCAGACTGCCGCTGGTGCCACGAGAAATAGAGGTGCCATTTTAAACTCACATAATTAGGTATATCACACACACACACACACACACACACACACACACACACACACACACACACACAGTATCCTGACTGTGCATACTTTTTAGTATCCTGACTGTGCACACTTTGCAGGATCCTGACTGTGAACAATTTGCAGTATCTTGCCCATACACACTTTATCCTGTGAATTATCCTGACCATGAACAATTTCTTTCATCCTGACATACTTTGTAGCACACTTTGTAGTATCCACACAGTGCCCATGCACACTTTGTAGTATCCTGCAAGCACACACTTTGTAGTAGAGTATCCTTCCCAAATACTGTGCATTGTGTATTCACCATGTTAGTCAGGTTCATTATGTTTGGATTTTAACTTTCGCTGGATTTTTTTGGAGAGTTGTAAAACTATACATTTTTGAAAACTGTAATGTATTAGCAATCAGAAAACCAATGTTTCCATTTGCACAGGTGTCTGCATGGCGGCCATCTTGGATTTTTCAAAATGGCGTCCGAAAAACCTATATTTTGACATTTCTCAGCTTCTGAATAAGCTAGAACACTGATTGTAACTGCTAAACCTACATTTTCAGGGACAAGGAATCCAATGGCACCAACATAAATTGGATAGGTCTTAACAAAATGGATTTTAATACAGATTTTTTCTTTTATTGATTGTTTTACAGATATGCGCACATGGTCAGTGTAATGGAACGTTACACATAGGAAGGATCATACCCTTTTGACAGTCTCTACACCTCATCGTCATCATCATCATTGTCACTTTCGTACGTAATGTCTTGAGAGTCTTCATCATTCTGGCAGTGGCTGCCACACTGACAGAGATCTGTACAGGCTAAGTTCTTAGTTCTGCAAGAGCACCTAGTAGAGGAACAGTCTGATTTGTACTGACATCTCACCATCTCAACAATGACTTTTGGAGCTGGAAGGACCTCTGTGGTGGTAGGTTTTAGCTGACCATCTGAGTCTTTGAAGTACCCATTTTCCAGGGGATCCAACTGTGGAACATGGTGAGCGATGGCTGCCTGTCCCCACACCCGTGTTTGGATCATGGACTCTTGTGACGGAGTACCGTCACGACGGTTGAGTATACGCTCTGACTGCCATACCAATGAGCCTGGCTCTTTGGTGTTGCGGTCATGTTGCACGTTTAGCACCCCGGAGACCCGGGTTCTCTCCCTTCGCTACATATGGTGTCAGAAGTGGGATGGCGACCGCAAGGCCATCGGAGGCATACCCAATGTGTGAGCCGTATGAGGGACCTCCAGGATAGGTTGACCCCGGTGATAGGGACCCCAGAGATGGGTGAAGCACTAGAATGTGGGGCCCTGGGATGAAAGAAGTACGGCTGGTGGATTTGTGAGGGACGCTAGTATGCATGAGGCGAGCCTGGTTCTTTGGCGTTGCAGTCAAAAAGGTGGGGTCACTGTTCTCTCCCTTCGCTACAACCCTCAATATGTGCTGTCTCAGAGCTCCGATTGTTGGAGGGAGCTTGTCACCTTCTGCCATGTGCTTGTAGAAGAGATGCCAACGTAGGTCAGGGATTGTCTTGATGCTGATGCCCTTGGGTGTGTAGGCTGTACATACAAAGGTAGCCAGTGTTGAAAGCATTCCCTCAAAAAGCACTGATGACATCCTCATCAGCTTTGAGGCACACCTGGAACCATGTTGCCTTGCCTATGCGAGAGAACCTCCCAGTGTTGTCAGCCCCTGTGAAGGCTTGTAAGGCGGGCAAAGCCTTTGCTCTTTCTGGACTTAGAGCTCTCCCACAGTGGTTCAATTTTCACACCATCAGATACCATAGAAATGGAAGGGTTGTTCAACAGGACATCATAGTTTGCTATGACCAGCACCAAGACATATGTGCCTGCTGAGGACATCAGCTGTGCATCAGGTGGAGTTTCCGCTGTGACGCCAGCAATGCCTGGTGGATCAGGAGTATGTCTGCTTCTTTGTGGTGTAGTTGTCCCCAAAGAAGCAGGTCTTTGTTATTGCTCCTTGTGTGCCCAGAAGCAGATGTGATGATCAGCTTGGAGGATCCCATGTTGTACACTAGGATTTTGGCATTAAGTCAGCCCTTGTTTTCTCATGAGAGAGGAACCTGCTCATTGGGATGTGCTTGATGTTGGTGTCATCTCTGACTTGGTACTGGACAGGAGCTTTGCCTTGTCTTTGTTTGTCTCTGGTAGCACTTTTCAGAGAGTCTTCTCTGTAGGTGTCAAACATGAGAATGATCTCAGCTACCTTGCTGCCAAAATCCTAAAGTACAACATGGGATCCTCCAAGCTGATCATCACATCTGCTTCTGGGCACACAAAGAGCAACACAGACCTGCTCTTTGGGGACAACAACCACAAACAAAGCATACACACTCCTGATCCACCAGGCAGTGCTGGCGTGACAGCTGAAACCCACCTGATGCACAGCTGGTGTCCTCACCAGACACAGATGTCTTGGTGCTGGTCATAGCAAACTATTATGTCCTGTTGAAGAACACCTCCATTTCTATGGCATCTGGTGTTGTGAAAATTGAACCACTGTGGAGAACTCCAAGTCCAGAAGAGCAAAGGCTTTGCCGGCCTTCCATGCCTTCACAGGGGCTGACAACACTGGGAGGTGACTGATAGGTGACCTACGTTGGCATCTCTTCTGAAAGCACATGGCAGAAGGTGACAAGCTCCCTCCAACAATCGGAGCTCTGAAACAGCACATCTTGAGAGTCCATATCCAAACACGGGTGTGGGGACAGGCAGCCATCGCTCACCAGGTTCCACAGTTGGATCCCCTGGAAAATGGGTACTTCAAAGACTCAGATGGCCATGCTAAAACCTACCACCACAGAGGTCCTTCCAGCTCCAAAAGTCATTGTTGAGATGGTGAGATGTCAGTAAAAATCAGACTGTTCCTCTACTAGGTGCTCTTGCAGAACAAAGAACTTAGCCTGTACAGATCTCTGTCAGTGTGGCAGCCACTGCCAGAATGATGAAGACTCTCAAGACATTACGTACGAAAGTGGCTATGATGATGGTGGCGATGAGGTGTAGAGACTGTCAAAAGGGTATGATCCTTCCTATGTGTAACGTTCCATTTCACTGACCATGTGCGCATGTCTGTAAAACAATCAATAAAAGAAAAATTCTGTATTAAAATCCATTTTGTTAAGACCTATCCAATTTATGTTGGTGCCATTGGATTCCTTGTCCCTGAAAATGTAGGTTTAGTTACAATCAGTGTTCTCAGCTAATTCAGAAGCTGAGAAATGTCAAAATATGGGTTTTTCGGACGCCATTTGAAAAATCCAAGATGGCCGCCATGCAGACATCTGTGCAAATGGAAACATTGGTTTTCTGATTGCTTATACAATATACTTTCCAAAAATATATAGTTTTCCAAATCTCCAAAAAAATCCAGCAGAATACATAATGAACTTG
>JAODXP020000028.1:3415949-3418808 GCA_027497455.2 Sardinella longiceps
AAATATCTGGCTTCTGAAGAATCTGTGGCTGTAAACTGAGAGGTGTAACTCCGCGAGTGGCCACAGGGGGGCAGTAGTAGCTTCAGTGTTGTGCTGTAATGTGAGAGAGTGGCCACAGGAGGGCAGTAGTGCTCTGGTGCTGTAGTGTGAGAGAGTGGCCACAGGAGGGCAGTAGAGCTCTAGGGAAATATCTAAATGTTTTAGTGTGTGTGTGTGTGTGTGTGTGTGTGTGTGTGTGTGTGTGTGTGTGTGTGTGTGTGTGTGAGTGAGTGAGTGAGGGAGAGAATGTTTTAGTGCTGCAGATACTGAACCCAATCGGAACTATATCAGTATCAGAGACTGAGCCCGGCCCAAACTACTGAATCATTTCTAAATATTGCTCCAAAACCCCGCCCACCTGCCTGGGCCTGTTGGGCCTGTGTGTGTGTGTGTGTGTGTGTGTGTGTGTGTGTGTGTGTGTGTGTGTGTGTGTGTGTGTGTGTGTGCGTGCATCATTAGGGGACACTCATAGGTGATGAAGTCTGGAGAAAAAGCCAAGAGCCCCGAGCTGATACAACCCACAGGAGATGAAGATGGACAGAGAGAGAGAGAGAGAGAGTGGGGAGAGAGAGAGAGAGAGAGAGAGAGAGAGAGAGAGAGAGAGAGAGAGAGAGAGATGTCCAGTAGCTGGTGATTGGAGAGCTACACTCATCTCTCTCATTCCTTCTCTCTCCATCTCTTCCTCCCTCTCTCCATCTCTTCCTCCCTCTCTCCTTCTCTTCCTCCCTCTCTCCTCCTCTCCTTCCGCAGGGCTATTACTCTCTCTCTCTCCTCCTCCTCCTCCCTCTCTCCATCTCTTCCTCCCTCTCTCCATCTCTTCCTCCCTCTCTCCTCCTCTCCTTCCGCAGGGCTATTACTCTCTCTCTCTCCTCCTCCTCCTCCCTCTCTCTTTCTCTTCCTCCCTCTCTCCCTCTCTCCTCCCTCTCTCCTCCTCTCCTTCCGCAGGGCTATTACTCTCTCTCTCTACAGAGATGAATCTCTAATTGCTTTTGCACGCAACACAAGCTCTCATGACGACGGGAGATTTACAATCATAATCACCACGGCAACCACTTAAGCACACAGAGTCATGGCCTTCTCTCTCCACCTCTCTCAGTTCTGTCTCTCACTCACTCTCTCTCTCTCTCCATCTCTCTCTTTGTCTCTCCATCTCTCTCTATGTCTGTCTATCTCTCTCCACCTCTCTCAGCTCTGTCTCACTCACTCTCTCTCTCTCTCTCCATCTCTCTCTATGTCTGTCTATCTCTCTCCACCTCTCTCAGCTCTGTCTCACTCACTCTCTCTCTCCATCTCTCTCTATGTCTGTCTATCTCTCTCCACCTCTCTCAGCTCTGTCTCACTCACTCTCTCTCTCTCTCCATCTCTCTCTCTCACTCTCTCCATCTCTCTCTCTCTCTCTCTCCATCTCTCTCTATGTCTGTCTATCTCTCTCCATCTCTCTCAGCTCTGTCTCACTCGCTCTCTCACTCTCTCCATCTCTCTCTCTCACTCTCTCCATCTCTCTCTCTCTCTCTCCATCTCTCTCTATGTCTGTCTATCTCTCTCTCTCTCACTCTCTCCATCTCTCTCTCTCTCTCTCTCCATCTCTCTCTATGTCTGTCTATCTCTCTCCACCTCTCTCAGCTCTGTCTCACTCGCTCTCTCACTCTCTCCATCTCTCTCTCTCTCTCTCTCCATCTCTCTCTCTCTCTCTCTCTCCATCTCTCTCTATGTCTGTCTATCTCTCTCCATCTCTCTCAGCTCTGTCTCACTCGCTCTCTCTCTCTCTCTCCTCCATCTCTCTCTATGTCTGTCTATCTCTCTCCACCTCTCTCAGCTCTCTCACTCGCTCTCTCTCTCTCTCTATCTCTCTCTATGTCTGTCTATCTCTCTCCACCTCTCTCAGTTCTGTCTCTCACTCTCTTTCTCCATCTCTCTCTATGTCTGTCTATCTCTCTCCATCTCTCAGCTCTGTATCCCTCTCTCTCTCTATGTCGGTCTCTCTCTCCATCTCTCAGCTCTCTCTCTTTCTATCTGTCTGTCCATCTCTCTCTATGTCTGTCTGTCTGTCCATCTCTCTCTATGTCTGTCTGTCTGTCTGTCCATCTCTCTCTTTCTATCTGTCTCTCTCTCCTTTGTCTGCTACTGCTTCAGGCCTCTTTGTCTCTTTCTCTTTCTCTCTGTCAGTAGGTATCGCTCTCTCTCTCTCTCTTTCTCTCTGTCGGTATCGCTCTCTCTCTCTCTCTCTCTCTCTCTCTCTGTCCTATGAGTCTTCTTCACTCTCTTTCTCTCTCTCACTCAATTCAATTCATTCAATTCAATTGCTTTATTGGCATGACTCACTCAAGCAGCGCTGACAAAGTGCTCATGCAACAACACAGACAGATCAAACACACACACACACACACACACACACACACACACACACACACACACACACACACACACACACACAGTGTGGGGTGGCTGGGACATAACCTTATCAACAACAACTGTCAAATGAGAAGCTACATTTGCAGGGAGGACTTCAGGGCTGATAGTGAAATAAAAATCCTGAGCCTGAACTTTTCTTCCATCGCTGGGAGTGGGCACACATGGGGCTGTTATATTTCTGTTGCACTTTTACAACACTATGAATACTTGCTTGTGAGCAAATTCAGAAACATCATTTATCAATCCTCATCACTTCTATAAGGGTACAAAGAGAAGAAAAGGTTTACATTTTAATTTACTCCAACTTTAACCCAACCTCTTTATATCTCAAGGCCAGCATTTGTTCATGAAATCCACACCTGAAATCCAGCACAGTGCCTGAATCCTATCAGGCAGGGGGGACTTTTA
>JAODXP020000028.1:3436491-3499124 GCA_027497455.2 Sardinella longiceps
GTAGACAAATAAAATATATTGATATAAGATAAGCCCATGATTTGCATTCTTTCAGCGCTACATCACTATTTACGGTTATATATGTCCTCTTATCTACAAATTTGAACATTTAATTCATTCAGTAACTTGGTAAATACTGAACTGGGTTATAATACAATAGAAAAGGTTGAACATTTAAACACAAATGACTGTAGAGTATATGTAGAGGGAAACGTGTTGTATGAATGGAAAAATACCCAATTGATTCTTATCTCCATCCAGAGTTTCTCTCATTTGGGTTTATTTCATAGCCCCTTGTGCACATAGAGTTATCAAACTAGAATGCTAACAGGAATGTTACTGTGAGAGCACAGTGCAAACAATTGTACAGTCAAATGGCATGTTCAGTTCAGGGCTTTTTTTTGCCATTCTGGGGAGTGTTCTGTTCTATAAATGTTTCAAGATTTCCAGGTGTCTCATTTCAACACGAAACACTCAGAAATAAGAAGACATGTCAGCCTTTTTTATTCTGATTTTGATGTCCTTTCATTACGCAGGTAAGACTTACTATCTTTATACGTCTATATTCTATACATTAAAATGTGAATGTCATTTTATGATCATTCTGACATTCTTTTTCAATTTCTGCACTTTGAAGTGACTTAAACCTCTAATCTCCAAGTTCCAGCACGAGTGGATGCTGACACCCTGAAGCCTAGTCCAAGACATTTGACAGAGGTAATGTTTCTTTATTCCACAAAAAAACACAAACAACTTTAACACACCCAAAATGGTAATAATAGTTTGCCAAACAAAAACACATTGCTAAAGGGATTCATATTTATGAAATTTTCACAATATTGAGTGTTAGAAATTAGCCTAATCAAAAGTAATGGTGAAAACATTTTGAGAAATTGAACCATGGGAGCACATTCAAGTTAATTAAGATACTTATTTTACTCAGCAGTGTCAGTGTGAATGTGCTTGTTTAGAATAGTTGCTGATACTTTGATCCTAATCATTTTACACAGGAATTAAATCAGTGAAATAGCTGATATGTGTTTGCTCATAACACGAAACATAGGATTCTGTTTTTGGGAACACTATTCTTAGTTCCATCTTTTTAAACCTCACGGCATGATCAAAACCATCTAAACACAACTTAGCCTTTCTTGACCTTCCAATGTGTCTCTTCACAGGCAAGGTCCTGTGAGGGATGTACCAAGATCGTTGACCTCATGAAAGACCTGCTTGTGGATATAGGAATTCAGGTAACATTTTGCACCAAAATATACCTGTGCTCCTCTCTTGATATGATGACAGTTTGTCAAGTTGATAATATCAACCAAAACGACTCCTCCAGTGTAGCACAGTATAGCCTATCAGTGGTTCCCAAAGTTATTGCGTAAGTACTGCATGCCCACTGACTGACCCAGAAAACACGCCCTTGCAAAGCCCACACAGGATCCATGTGGCTTTTCTTCTGGTAGAGTGGGCTAGGGCCTAGACCAAACTCAAACAGGGCCAGCATGTGCTTACCCAGGTCGGGCCCAAGCCTTTTAGCTCTCTGTGTGTAGCCCACATTTAGGCAATTGTCCCCAGAATATCCCTGCGGGCCCCATGTGCGTTGGCATGAATATTCTGGGGACAATAGAGGGATTAGTGAAGGCTGCCCATGCAGGGCCAGTACTGGGTGGCCAGCACTTAACCCTAGGCCCCCATGCCAGCTCAAAGTGAGCGCTCCAGTGGGCCTTCATATTTTTGTATAATTATTGGAACATGGGGTGCTAATGTAATCCAATCACAAGTCTATTTTGTATACACCTAATTGATCCAAGCAGGGACAAGGCTAGAAAGGTTGGGCCCTGTGAAAGTGGTATGATTAGGTAGCCCACTCGTTAGTGTGCTACACTCCCAGTTCGTGGAGCTGCTGAGTTGCAGGTTCAATTCCGGGGCTGTGCAGGAGGAATATGCATAGTAGGGCCATATAGTGTAAGGAATGAACCCTTGCTGGGCTGCCGTATCCAATTTTGACAATAAGAGCACACATGCCTGATAGTACCTGTTTCTGCAGTAGATACAGTACTTATCATTTTACTGTGGATGTTCTTTAACACAGGGGATGACTGTAAGTGACATGAGGACCTTGTGTGGGAAGCTCCTTGGTCCAGGAACAGATGAGCTCTGCAAGATGAATGTGAACGAAAATATCACCATGGTCTTCGCTGTCGCTGACAAAGTCATAGTAATGACCAGCTTTAAACTCATTTCCTTACTGCATTTTCTCAGCCATACCATGATTGAAAAAAGAACCTTGTAGACACTCAAACGTTATCTAACACACTGAAAGCAGGAACCGACTCTATGTTTTGTTATCTGTGCTCATTGGTAAAACAAGATTTTTAAAACAAGAATTTGTTGTTGCAATTTTGCATAAAGTCTGTAACTGTAATATTACTGGATTTAAATGGGGCCTCCACAACAAGAGAATTGTTAGGATAATATTGGTGAATATAATCCTTTACTAGGATGTACCTTTTTGTAGAGAATTATGGAAGTATTGTTTATACACAGAAACCAGACCATATCTGCTCTGCCCTTGGGTTCTGTGCCGACACTGATAATGAACTGGCAGATGTGATGACACAACTTCAAATGGCCCTGAGATCAACACATCTTGGAGTAAGAAAAGCATCTCATCCATGTAAAAAAAAAACACTGTTGATTTTACAATGCTGCAAGTCACTGCATCATAACATGACTAAAACTGATTTAGTATGCAGATAATATTGCTCTCCACTCTCCATCTCAATCTTGTGAGGTCTGGGCATTTTTTTTTAACTTCCTTCATTGATATTTAATTAATTCTTCATTAATGGCTGTTGTTGCCCAGGTCCTCTTGCATTCCTATATGTGCCCTCATTGCAGCGAAATGTTTCTATCTTTCTATCTCTCTCAGGACAGCTCAGGAATCCCGTGTCAGATCTGTACCCAGTTGATTGACACCATTACAGCTATCTTGCCAAAGGATCAACTTGAGGTAATCAGAGGACACTGGGTTCAGTGCATGCATGCATGCAGATTCATGTTACTTGCAGGCAGAGGCTGATGGGTCATTATTGCCAGACTGTTTAAGTTTTTCTTCCAATTGTTTACACTATATGTATACGTATGTACTAGAATTTATGGCAGACATTTTATTGTTTCATTTATTTATACAGTATATGACTCTTTCTGTTCCCAATTTTTCCCTTGAGTGTGTTCAGACTCTACACAGTTCAGTTGATTCATCTGTGCAGTATTTATGATGTATCTAGAGTACAGATTATTTTAGACTCTTTGGCACCACCTACTGGTGTTTCTTTGATCCTGCAATGGCCTAATTAATTATAAATCAATGCCTAGAAAGTCAGGGAAATAGCCCACACTTGCATTAATGGCTAAATTTCACCTTCCTGCTTTCAAAGGACATTATCATCACATTGCTGGAGCAGGGTTGCAACTTGCTTCCTGGTCTCACCAAGCACTTGTGTCAGACCGTTGTTGACAGGGTGACCAGGACAGTGCTCGAGCTGGTCTTTTCCTTCTTTCCCTCTCCCGACACCATCTGCAGCCTCCTCCGCCTCTGTACTGACAGCCCAGTGGAGCCACCAATCATGGCTGTGCAACCACATGCATAGACTATGCTTCTTTTCAGGTCTGGGACCACTTGGGAGTTTACATTGCTTTTGATGGTAGAGAGCACAGAATTAGTTATTTAGATTATTTGAAGAGTTCAGATGCAAAACCCCCTAAACACCATTTTTGTGAAAACTGAGTTAATGATATTGTGTGAATCCTGTATAAATCTAGAATATGTAAATGAAATGTTTTTGTGAAAAAAAATAAAATAAAACCTACTCCCTGCTGTGTCTAAAATATCTGTTTACAATCAAAACACTGTAAACGCCTGATAAAAAATTGCCTTTTCCTCAAAAAGTGGTCAAGTGGAGTTAGGGGGTTTTGCATCTGAACTCTTCATTTATTATCTATTTATATTAGTCTGACTGATCTAGTGGAAAACCACACACATGTTCAGTGGACAGATGTCAGAGGAGCAGCTCTTACAACCAAGATGTGAATTATCAAATCTCTCCACAAGTCTATGGCATAGGTGGCAATGAGATTAAGACTGCAAGTACATTTTGTAAATAAACATGACTATGACTATTTTGTATTTTCTGCTGTTTAATAGTTGTATTCTGCCTCTCTTTTTGGTGCAGCATGAACATAAGAGGGGATATTTTCAAAGCACTGCTTCAGGTCCTTGGCTTGTCATCTCTAGTGCCCACTCCATTTGTCAGTCAAGCCTAGACAGACGTGTGCACAAGTGCCCTGATAGCGTCATGATGCCGCAATCTTCAACACCACAAATGTTCCTTGTTGCCTTGGCTAATGGTTGGAATTTCCTCTACAAGGATCCGTGCTTGCATCATCATTCTTTCAATAAATTTCAGTTGCTACACACTGTGTAAATCGATTCACTTCATTACATCTTCTCACCACAAGGGGGAGGCCTAGTGCTTCAGCCCAATACTCAGTTAACTTTCCAGAAGTGTTGGTCTTATTTGTCAGGCCAAGATGACCTATAAACAGGACTGTTTCAATGCAATAGGTTAACAGATTAGTATGCAGCTCAATCTTAAAAACCTCGCTTAAAACCAGTTCAAACTGGTTTGTGGAATGCTGCCGGAGGCAGGTTCAACACCTGGTGTCTTTTAAACCTCAGAAATGCAGCTTGAAGGCTATGCCTCCATCATTTCTGACAGCCAAACTCATTTTCCTAAGTTACTGCAGGCACAAACACAGAGCTGGTGTTGGATCACACTGGAGAGTCAAGTCACGTTTGGCAATGAGAAAAAGAAAAAAAGAAAGTCAGTCAAGTTACATAACAGCAGGCCTACATGGCATTCAATCTATTGGCTGGTAAAAATGTCAGGATGGACCACCCACTCAAACCCAGCAACGCCCCTTAGACATGCCAAGGCTGCTGAGCACAGAATATTTGAAACTGTCAGAAATACCTCCTGTCAAGAACTCTTACATCATCAGCATAGTCAGATCCCCAAGCTTAGGAACTGACACCAATGAGATGTGATAAGAGTTCTGCTGTCAAAAAAGGTTCTTAAAGTTCTAATCTAATAGTTTAAGAGCCAAGACTTTAAGAGACAAGAAGAGGCAAAAGAATGATACATCGTAGCCATAATCTTGAGGACAGACTTTTATTCAAATCACTTTGTGTGGACATGACCACTTTAGGAATTCATGAGCTCTTCAGGGGGGTTACTAATGGCCCCATTTAAAGGAACGTATCCACTGTAGGAGGGTTTCGGGGTGACGGACGGGGAGGGGGTGAGAGGACAAAATAAAACTAAGGAGTAGCGGAGACGAGGGAGAGAGAGAGAGAAAGAGAGAAAAAAAAAAGAACAGAAAAAGGCACTTTAAACTCTTTCGGCGACCTGTCTGACACTCCCATCACTGGTTTTTATAAAAGGTCAGATGAACTGAGGAGTATAAAAGGAAGCGGCGGCATCTCTGCAGCCCCGTGTCGAGAGCATGTAAACGAGGCTGGTTTCTCTGTACAACACCAGCCAGACTTTTGCTTCTGTTCGCGAGGCTGCACGGGAAAATCCACCCAATAAAATACTTGTGTTAAAAAAAAAAAAAACGTGCGCGCATGGTTATTCTCGGTCTTTTATAATTCTTCCGTCGGTCAGATAAAAAGTAACAATGGTCTAAAGCATTCATCAGTGAGTGTAGGCCTATGGCAAACAATCTCATGGCTTTTCTGTACGACACCATGAGCATGCCACAAGGACAACACAAAAGGAATGGGTGAACCCACAATTTTCCAGGCAAAACAACAACAAAAAAAATAGGTTTAAATCTGTTTTAATTTAACATTGACAATAGAAAAGGCGGTTCCTCCCTACACAACTAGGCTTTGGCTTTTCTGTAGTACACCAAAGTCCCAGTTAGAGAAGGTTTGCCACTCAATTACGAGTTTGTTTTTTTTTTGTCGTTGAATGTTCCTTCAAGTAGTAAATTCAAGTTTTGGGGCGAAGGCATTTTCCCTGAGCAGGCCGGCTGGCCGGAGGTGGGGTTTCTCTGTAGCCACACCCCACACGGCCAAGCTCATCCGCTCAGGGGAGTGCTCTGCCGACGCCTGTGGTCGTACAGTACACCACACACACAACAACGGAGCTACAGCGCAGTTCTATGTGGATTCCTCGCCAAAAAGTGGGGAAAACGCAGAGAAACTGGAGAGGTAGGGGGTGGGGTGGGAAGGGGTAAACATCCACATCAAACCTCTGCAAAAAGCCAGCCACCAGGGAAGGGAGGGGGGGTCAAGGCGGAAATAGCAGCTTCTGACTTCTCTGTAACACGTCAGAAAGGATGATGGCGCTTTTGCAGAGGAGAGAGTGACTTTCAGTAAGGTGTCCCGTTTGTTAGAATAAGGTCAGATGCATTCTACATATTTTCAATCTTTAAAGAGAGAGATGTGCATGTGTGTGTGCAGGGGGAGGGATGCTTGGACCCCGTTTCAAAAATTCTATTCAATCATTGTCAGCAAACCCAGACTTTTCTTCCCTTTTGAAATCAAAAACAAATGGGTTTACATCTGGCGTAGGGCTTCAGCCAGCGATGCATAGCGTCTCCTTAACAATCTCTGTTCTCTGTTGTGCCATCACTAGATCAGAGGGGATTTGGTGGTGAGGGTGATGGTAGGATAGGTCAATGGTAAAGCATAAAAACACACAATACGTGGGCAAAGATTGGGGGTGGGGGCGTGGGGAGATTAGGGTAAAAGGAGGGAAACAATTAGGGCGTTAGGGCCTGGGGTCATCAAAGCCAAATTATCTCTTGGAGAGCATAGACAGAATGACATACAGTAGGGTGGATGGGGAGGTGCACAGGACATGATGCGTCTGGTTTTCCCCCGCACGTCTCCTTTGGGTCGGCAGGGTTTCTCTGTAGTGTACACCGCGCCAGCCCAGACCACGTGGAGAGGAGAGGAGCGGGGGAAAGCGCAGAGGTTCTTCTATGGGCATTTTGTTTTTGGAACTTTTAGTACTTCAGCTTCTTGGGCACCTCCCAAGGGAATGAATCGCGGCCAAAGTGGCCATAGCAAGCAGTCTTCTGATAGATGGGTTTCTTCAGATCCAACTCTCTGGAACACACACACGAGGGAAAGAACCAACACCATACCAACAAGTTATAGTGAGCCACCATCACAAGATTTTAAAACTAAATGATCTACTTGCCTTATAATTAATTATAATAAACATAATTCTAAGTCCTAATATAATCCTATGCCATAAGTCCTAGTACAAGGAGCCACCTACATTTCTTTACATTTTTAAATATCCCCTTTTTAGATACATCCAACCCCTTTCATAGCACATTGTTAATTCCTGTAGTATTCCTAGTAAAAATCCAACTTTTGATTTTATTCTCCATCTTATATTAAATAGGGGTAGATTGAAATCTGCAGGGGATACTGCAATAAATGTGTACTAATACACTACCAACATATTTCACTGATGTCCCAATATCAAAGTTGATTAACATGCTAGGTTCCCATAATACTAGTACACACATGAATACTTGAATACCAAGTATAATCAAATCTATTTCATTGGTGTCCTGCTATGGAGAATTACTGGTCATGTATCTGCCCCACACACAAGAGAAGCCAATATCTTGACTGAGGGGCTATCAGTTCCTGCCTTGTTAAACTACCGACACATTATCCGCCAACAGACCCCGGCAGGTGTCCACACAGAAGCTTGAGCTTCCTTTGAGGGTGAATAAAGTAGCATCTTATCTTCTCTAGACAGGCTACCGTAGATAGAGGCACACTACCTGACGATGACCCCGGGCCGCAGGTCAAAGTTCTTCTTGACTATGTCCAACAGCTCCCTCTCGCTCTTCTGAGATGTGCCATAGTGGAAAATGGAGATGGACAGAGGGTGGGCCACACCAATGGCATAGGACACCTAGAATTGGACAGGCAGTCTTATTTGTATAGCACGTTTCATCCATAAGGCAGCTCTATGTATTTTACATTCATATAAGAACATGAATACATAATATATAGGTAATGGAGATAACGATGTTTTAACAAGTTATTGAGTTATTATATTATATAAAAGTAAATGTCACGAAAGCATAGCCTTGCCATTAATTTACAGATATCTTCTAACCAAAGTTCAGCTACTACACCCCCCACAAAACCACACACAAACACACAATAATTCAAGCTCCAGTTTGACACCTACCTGGACCAGCACGCGCTTGCACAAGTCAGCCTTGACCAGAGATTTGGCCACCCAGCGGGCGGCGTAGGCTGCAGAGCGGTCCACCTTGGTGTAGTCCTTCCCAGAGAAGGCTCCGCCACCATGAGCTCCCCAGCCCCCATAGGTGTCCACAATGATCTTACGGCCAGTCAGTCCAGCATCACCCTGAGGAAAAAAAAGGAAGAAAGGACTGGCATTACTAACCTCCCATGGAAGCCCAAGATGTGAGACTGTCATAGATAAAAAAAATAAATAATCAAGATAAAAAAAAATAAATCAAGAACTGTATCACTGGCAGCGCCTAGTTTTCTGTGTACAATTCACAAGCATTACAGAATCACTATACATGACCCTTAAAAGGTCAGTCCTTATTTTTTGACTCTCAAAACCTGAACCAGCAGGCCTATGTTGAAACTGAGGCACTTTCCCAATCACACCTATAATAGTCATCAACCAGCCAACCAACCAGGCATGCGTTTCCAAAAAGCATAGTTGCTAACCAGTTTGCAACTTAGTTGGTTGGCAATGGGAAATTGCACTGCAACCAAGATAGTTACTAATGTAGTTACCATAGTAGCTATGCTTTTGGGAAACAGACGGCAGGTGCACCACAACTAACGCATCCGTTACCTGTGGGCCCCCGATGACGAAGCGGCCACTGGGCTGCAGGTGGTAGATGGTGTCCTCGTCCAGGTAGGCGCTGGGCACCACAGCTTTGACCACTTTCTCCTTCAGCATGTCACGCATCTCCTCCAGACACACGCCCTCGTCGTGCTGCACCGACACCACCACTGTGTGCACGCGCACTGGCAGCATGGCGCCGCGGTCCTGCCGGTACTGCACAGTCACCTAGGAGACACCCCAGACCACAATTCATCAAATGGACAGCTATGTACTTCATTAAGGTTTTTTTAATGATAGTGGGTTATATATAAAAACACATTTTTTTGGCTTTTAGTAACAGTGAGTGTGTGTGCGATTTATGAATGTCTGTATCCCTGCAGACAAACCTGGGTTTTGGAGTCTGGCCTTAGCCAGGGCAAGACGCCATTGCGCCGCAGCTCAGCGATCTTGGCATTCAGCTTGTGAGCGAGGATGATTGTGAGGGGCATACACTCCTCGGTTTCATTAGTCGCATAGCCAAACATCAGACCCTGTAAAATGTACCAATGGCAGTTTAGAACTGAACTTACAATTCTCACAATCACCAGCGGGAACCGGAGGTAGCATTTAATGAAGTGCAATCAATCAAATTTTGACTCGATTTTGGCTCCCCGCGATCATGGCAACCATGTAAGCCAGAAACGACTACTGCCCACATTTTGTTGAGCAGTAACTTTGACAATGGACACATTTATTTCATGAACAGCTCTATCGCATAATGCTAATGCTCAATTTACACACACAATTCTCTCGTCCCTCATGCAGTCTAGCACGGTGAGAGGAATATTTGGCCTATGGTGAGAAGACCACCAGAGGATCAAACCCCAACTCAAGTGCATCTCTGCCTTAAATGTCAAGAACCATGAGCAGCATGAACAGCACTAGACAACTCTTTCCAGCAAGTCCTCTTGTATCACAACACTGCAACCCAGTTACTTGCCATTGTTATGGCAAATTACCCAAGCTAATATTACAACAGTTGTTGCGGTTAATCCACTGTCCTTAAGCAACTTGTGCAAGAGGCTAACGTTCAGCAAACATTAAATCGGTACAGCTACAACATTTGCTCAAAACACACTACTAAGTAATGTAATGACACAATGTCAACCCCTCCACCCCTAGCCTTATAGTCTATGTGTTTGAATATCAGGCCTTCAGACTGTCTGACTCAAAACTACAGCCACATATATGTACAATATGTTCAGATTTTCACCTGGTCACCAGCTCCAATATCCTCCTCACTGCGATCCAGGTGGACCCCCTGTGCAATATCAGGGGACTGCTGCTCCAAGGCCACCAGCACATTACAGGTCTTATGATCAAAGCCTAGACATACAAGCATTTACAATGGACAGAAAGATCAGTCTCCATACAGTCTGACAGTGTCAGCTACTACAAAGGCTCTTGATTTGCAAAAATGTGATTTAAAACAAGAAATGAAAAAGGTATGGATATTTCCCCTCATTTATGGAAACTTTTCCCTTTTATAAATAAAAATCTGTATTAGATAAAACTGAAACAAAGGTTGGCTATGATGCCTTACAATTTAAAAATGGGAGTAAATAAAAAGGATTTTTTTTTTTTTTAAAGTTCTGTCCTACAGTACATGTGGCTTCAGCCTAACTACAGTTTGAAAGTGATCTAGATTTCACTTGTACAGTAGAAAAGACATTGCTACAGCTGCAGTGATCTTATTTCACAAGATCTTATTTCAGACACTTTAGTGCTGCATGCGTCACATCGCAACTCCACAAGCAGGTCAAGTATTAAAAACTGATGCAGCCCAACTGTTCTAAGCGGTCTTCATAGATCCTGGTGAATCAGAAAGGAATGTGCATCTGCATGAGAGGACAAAGTACACTTCTGCACGGCCCTTCTTTCAAAACAGGAAGGAAGTTGCAGGATGAGGATTATGTTGGACTACAAATCATCTACATAACAATAAAAATGCAAATCTACAAAAATCTACATGGAAAAGTTATATATAATAAATATATTGTATATTATGTTTTGTCAGTTTTGTCATTCTGTTAAACCTTTGGAAGAGTCATCATAGCCAATGTTCTTGATGGTGTCCCTGACAATCTTCTGGTAGTCCACAGTGGCACGAGATGTCACTTCTCCTGCCAGCAGAATCATGCCAGTCTTGGCAACAGTCTCTAAAAGAGGGGAGACACCAGAGGCAGAGTGAGTGAAATGTAGATAGTGTCTGACTCAGAGTGTGTGTGTGTGTGTGTGTGTGTGTGTGTGTGTGTGTGTGTGTGTGTGTGTGTGTGTGTGTGTGTGTGTGTCAAGGGTATGCAGCATGTGAGGCTGACGTGGAGGTTGTAACCTTACACTCACCACATGCTACTTTGGCATCAGGGTCCTGTTTGAGGTGGGCGTCAAGCACAGCATCGCTGATCTGGTCGCAAATCTTGTCTAGAAAAACCAGTCGAACAAAGAGGAGGACGGTAAAACAGAACAAGTAAGCATCATGATGAAAATACTTCATGCATAAAATAAAGTGCTTACATAGAGCTTACATAACAACATTCCTCAGCCACTCATGCCTAGCAAGCACAGCAACCCTAGTTAACCATTTTCCCCATTAAGCTTATTGAATGGGACTTGAAAGTTTGTAGGGATCCCACCCATTTCTGTCAATTTGTTTGATCAGCAGCATCCGAGCTCAGAGTGGAAAAGTCAAAATATGCAGCAGGATCCTGTTGCCACCCCCAGGAAAGGACCCCATACTATATTTATCCATGAGGCAAACCAAGATTATCAACTACAATCCACTCCCCTCCCCTCTGCAGAGAACGCCAAGAGTGAGCTTAATTCACTCGTGCGCTGACTGGCAATTCGTAAATGTCGTTTGAGATATGTCCGTAATAGACTACAGTTTTGGCATTCAGTAACCTGCAACTTCTGTATAGTAACTTTATCCTACCAGCAGAGAAGCTACAGTGGATTTACTTGAATTACAGGAAACAATAACATAGCCGTTTATCCATTAAAAAAATAGTGGTAGGCCCAACACGTAGTGGTGGTAAATTGATGCACCTGACCCAATTCTTACACTGCGAGACGGTGATTGGATTTCGTCCAGGTATTACCGGCTACACTGAAGTACAGCAACTAACATACCGGGGAAGATTGCCAAGCTAAACTGGCTAGCGTATGTGGCTAACTGGATAAACATTAGCCTAAATTCACTGCGTCGCCATCTGTCTGAGCTAACGTTGGAGCTGAATGGTCCGTCTACACCAAAATGCATTCATACCATACATAAACTACCAAGCAGAAGTGACGTACATAAATATACATATGTATATTCTGGCATGAAACTGCACGATGCCATTTTGCTACTGTAAAGTATTAATGTTTCGTTCATGATGAGAACTGCGTGGACAGCGGCAATTCCAGGAAGGCGGGCCCGTGGCCTACCTAGTCTACACTAGAATTAGCTAACGTTAGTCGCAGTCTCAACACCTCGTGTGGCCCGATTATCATCGCGTGCTAGCTGGCCTAGTAAACCACTCTTATTGAAACAATTCCAGACAGTGAATTGACATAACGTTAATTTAAGAGACCAAAACAAATAATTCGACAGTAAACTGAAGGGATGTATGCATCCTATAATCTTCTTTGTGATATTTTGTGCATGTGCCTGCTGGGGAGTCACATGTTAACGTCAGTTCGCAAACCTTTCAATGCTAGCTTGCTAGTAAGCTAGTGATAGTGGGCGAACATGACCTTGTTCCGACACTTTACTGAATCAAATGATGATACAATAAACCTTTATTAGAATTATTGATTTGTGATAAGTGCCACATACCTGGATGTCCTTCTCCAACAGACTCCGAGGTAAAAAGAAAACAGTCTTCATCGATGAGTGAATTATGGAAACCGTTCATTTGCCCGTTCATCTTCGAAGATCTTAAAATCCGCAGCGTTAGCCTGCTATCTACTGGTGTACTGACGCTTATAGTGATTGTCTTCTATAGCTGACTTATTTCGCACGACGTTTATTCTTGTTTCTTAAACACAGATCTCGAAGACGTCCCTAAACTGGTGACTTCCAGGGTATTTCGTGCATTCGTCGTAGTATGGCTTGCCCTACCTCTCGCTCTGCCAATTATATACCCAGTAGACTGGTGAGATCGGTAATGTTAGCTTTTTGTCCCGCCCCCTCTGTTGATTGTACTAACGTTACGTAGTCGACGGTGATCCCCGCGGGTTTATCCTAACGAATACAGTAGGCTAGCCTGCTGTGGATTATTATCGGTCAAGGAAAGGAAAGGCAAAGTAGTTAACTCTACATGCCAAACTCACGTGTTTTTATTGTCTTCAAACAAATGCACTGTAGACGAAATACCGTTTCACCATGAATCGAGTGGTGTTGCATTAGACTAAATTAAGACATCAGAGACAAGGCAAAATGCACGCATGAGGTAATGAAGTGCAAGTGCATTTTAAGACATCTGCATGTTACGAGCAGACATTTCTGTTAGTGACTTCGCACTGACAGCAAGTGTTGTAGATAAGATACCAGAGCAAAAATAGAGTGAAAAAAGTGTCCCTAATCGACACTTGCTCGAATAAGCCTACTGCCATTATAACTCATGCATTTTTTTTTTATTTTTATTTATTTATTTATTTTTTGCGTTGGCATTATTTTGCCGTCTATGACTCTCTTAGTAGCCTATATGGCTAACTGAAATAAAGTTTTAACCAAGGCTTACAAAGTACTGATTGAATAGTGTGAAATGAGATCAATGGCAGCAGATTAATGTGGGCCTGTGGGATAAGCCCCTCTAGTCACTCTGCTGATTACTTTGTGCTGTTGTGGAGGAGAAATAAAAGACAGCTTGTAACCAGACAAGCCAGACTACCTCTCTCTCTCATAGAGGAATTAGCTGGACAATACAGGAAAGTGCAAATGAAATCACTATGTAAAAAAATATTAAAACTGTTGGCTATTTTGGCATAGGTTATTTCATGCTTTCCTTTTCCCTGTTGTCATTGCCTGAGATATGGCAATTTTTTGCTATCAAAGAATTGGTTTTGATATGAAGCCCTACCTATTGTTCAAATAAATAATGATAATAAAAAAAACACTTCCAAAGGTTAGTAATTTCCTTATGATTGTAGGAATTACTGTGCACTACCTTTCAATGATGAGGTGTCAAGTGTTTGTAGTTGACACCCCTCATTATCTCAATAGTTTGTGATCACATTTTGCGTTATGCCATCATCGTTACACAGATAGCACAACACCTCTGAAAGGACAAACATTTGTACCTCTGTTAACTGCAATCTTTGGTTCTTTACTGAGGGTAATTTACATATTAAAGTCATTGCATGCCATCGTTAGGGCTGCACCAGGCTACAGGAACTGCAACAAACAGCCTACTGCAGTTATGAATTTAGGAATAAACCATACTGATGCATAGTCAGATACTGTATGTGCATGTGTCTGCATGTGTCTCCCATGCAGAGAAACCTGAGAAAGTGTCTAATCTCGACACTCCTATTACATCACACAGGTTATTTCACTAGGCCTACATTAACTCAAAACCACGATATATTAAATCCTTACTTGAGCTTTCAGATGGCAACCATGTCTACTGAAATGAAAGGTTTCAGGCAAAGATTTGGTTGCTCAACTCATTCCTCATATCTTCCTTTTGTAAATGCAATTTCACTACATGCCTACAAGACTATGTATGTGAATCTTGAATCATTCTGGTGGCACTTTCATGCTTGTTTTAAGTAAGCTAATTTAAATAAGAGGGACTGATAGGCAATTCGGGAATATCAGGGTTAAAAGAACTGAGAGCAAGAACATTGTTGTAAACCAATAAAATGCTTGTTTCACTACATTCAGACTACATTTCTTCATTGGTTTATAATCAAACACAACATTAGATCATTTATGTTTCACTTTTATGTATAGTTTTAGGTGATGTATAACCTGTACATACTGTAAAACCAGAAATTCAAGTTGTCTTGCTTCAATGGTGAGTTTACCCTTAAGCAACTTCCATAATACGCTGCTGGAACATAAAACATGCACCTGCCTGTACAACTATTTGACAGCCCTTATATCAATGGGCCTGTTACCAAATGTATTACCTAACACGTGACTGTAATTGACAGCCTTCATATCAATAAGCCTGTTACCAAATGCATTACCTAACACCACTGAAGACATGCTGCAGGAGTCTCTGTCCTCTGCCTCTCATCAGCCCTTGTTAGCAAAATGTTGCTATGCGTTAAGGTGTTGTATACATAACATACAGTATATGAATACTTCCACATGGAATTTGAACTGTAGCCCCAACAACCAACTTGTGGGCAGATTAGGCAATCTATCTATTAGGTTATCTTGACAAAGTCACAGATCAAAAATTGATCAGTGACTTTGTCAAGATAACCTGACAAACAGATTCAAGGTCGCAAAATGTGTATAAATAGGCCTATGTCAACATTAAATATCCTTCATCCTCCACATCCCATTACAACTGAAATCAGAATGTCTTCATGTTTGAGCCAGCCGGGCCTAACTCAACTGTCTTTGCACAACTGTTCCCGCAGTTCTTTTTATTGGAGCTACTGTAAGGTGGACTATTGCACACTATATTCTTGTGTTGTTTTACTATTACTCTGGATTTGTCCCCTGTGGCTATCAGTGGCTATCTGCTCTTGTGCACCACGTTGGCACTAATCATGGTTTGATTCAGTGCGGCCCACTATCCACTTGAGTTAACTAGTAGCTAACTAGTTTCAAGCGGTCAACCTGTCTGTACACATTCACACCTTGTTTCTACACACTGCGTCTTCAAAAAACACAAAACACACTTACCCTTTCGATATAAGTTAAACATCAATTCTGTTATCTCTACATATTTACTTTAATAAGTGATAAAAAAAAAAAACAGAACGATCCGTGGTTGGTTGTCGTTTTATTTGGCTGTATCAACAGTCCAGTCCATCCACTCAGCATTTTGCACACACAATCTGCCCCACAGAATATAATGCCAGACACACACATTCAAACACACACACACACACACACACACACACTCACAAGTCACATAACTGCCACAAAAGCCAGAATGAACCCAAACAGGCACAGAGAGCGAATATAGCCACATTCTAACACATATGAGCACAAATCTGAAGTGGTCAAGCTAACCATACTCTACCTACAGTTGTAAAGTAAGTCTCAGCAATCACTTCCATCTCTATAGAAGACTGTCAGTCAGGGAGAAGTACACTGTGTTTCAGTAAAGCTGGGCACACCTGCCTATGTTCACATATCATCATGGTACATGACTAGAACAAATAGATGCTCTTTAACACATACATGTTTAAACCAGAAACTCTCTCAAACACACATACACACACACACACACACACACACACACACACACACACACACACACACACACAGTGTCAACACTATATAGTCTCAAGTACTGAATGTATTTAATATCTAGTGCCATGAATTCCTGGAAGTATGTTGACAATCACTACTCCAGAAGCAGGAGTTGTGTTTCCATTCTGTTGGAAGAAATCGTCAACCCCCGTTTCCCTGCACGACATTCAGACACAGTGGTTTAAGCATTTGTGGGCATTTGAACTGAAAGCATACCACAACGGTCAAACAGTATATGACCACACGAGTCAGAGACCAGGCGACACATATCATATACAGTACAGCACTAGAAAAGCCTTGCTGTCCTAGACTCAGGATCAGCAGCAGCAGGGGTCCCCAGCAGGCCTTGGGCATCTTCAAAGGAAATAAATAAATAAATAAATAAATATATACTCTCAATATATTGCACATATATTTCATTTGCTTAGTAGAAAAAATATATAGCAATATATTTTCAAACTGACATGGGAGGTACAGTTAGCATGAGTATGTTTTGCAGTTTTAATTAATGCCGGAGAGAGTGGGGACTGGGATTGGGATGGGGTGGGGGGTGGGGGGGGCGTGCAGAGGCTCCAATCATAATCCCGACTCCGCGGCAGAACTGGGAGAGATCTGGGTGGGACCCAGCATAGCTACGATGAGTGCCTCTGGGGTGGTGACCCCAGCACCGCCAGGGCTGTGTGGGCTCAGAGGACTGATGGGGGAGGGAGGGGAGCAGCTGTCCTGGCACACTAGCCGCTCCTTCTTGGAGGTGCTGGAGGAGGCGGCCGAGGAGCCAGACTTGCGAGGAGAACGCTGGGAGGGGCTCCGTGAGTGAGAGTCACGGGGCCTCGGGCACAGGCTGAGACTCTGCAGAGCGGGCAGCGGCGAGGCGGCAGAGAGGGCAGCGGCTGGGCGCGGAGGCGGCACGGCGGGGCTGCGGCTGCGCTGGCGGCGTTGGTGGTGGGTGCGTTTGCCGGAACGCGACCCCGGGCTAGGGCTGCGCGAAGAGCTGGGTGCCAGCAGCACCAGCGTGCTGTCGTCCTCGGAGCTCTCATCCGAGCTCTCGGAGTGGGGCACAGGCGCGGGGGCCGGCGGGCTCACCACAGGTAGCTGAACCTGCAAGTGGGCATGAGGCCTGTGAGTGATGTGCTGAGGGAGGCATCTGCGCTGGTCATTGCGGTTACAAAAATACTACTTCATAGCCTACAGTACAAATCTAATGTAATTGATTCTACAGCTGTGCTTTTAAAACACATTATGCTACGCAAGGAGGGTCAGATCATGCGTACCTGTGTAGCAGAATGCGCCATCTAAATTGTTGTAACATGATGCACTTCCAATGGGGTAGCTTGCATAGATTATGACAGTGCTCTTCAATATGTGCTTTTCTCTTGTATTTGAAAGTGCATCCAAAAGGCTCACCTGGACTAAAGTGGACCTCATTGTGGCGATAACAGATATAGGTCTAAATATAACAATACAGTAATTTCCCGCATATAAGCCGCATTGTGTATAAGCCGCAGGACAGTGTTTTATGCAAGTAAAAAAAAACAAAACCATATTAACACCATATTAACTGCCTCCCTGTTTTAAGCTCATAGCGGAATTTTTTTTTTGCAAAATCAATGTATAAGCCACGGCTAATAGTAGGGATATTACGGTATGGAAAAACTTTTTTTTTTTTTTTTTTTGATGAATTGTCTGTGGTACAGGGTACCCAAATAAGCACACATTTAAATTCCATTAGCCATGCAGGTTATTAAGCTCTGTGGCCCCGGGTAGACCATCATGCAAAACAAGCAGATCTTTCCCAAAGCAACACATTGCCAATTACTGTGGAGTACACTGACTAAGTATGTCTCCACTATCAGTATAAACTCTACTGTTGTTGGCGATGTGTTGTGTGAAAGCTTTGTTTTATCAGTCTATGACTATCGTCCAAAGACTGAAGGAAATGGATCAGAATGTAATATTAATTGTATAATTAATTTTATTATAACCATTACATATGCTTGTAATGTCTTTATGTTTAAGCTAGGCCTGACTCAACTGTCTTTCCATGACTGAGATATGTGTGTGCTCATGTTTTTAAGTCATTCTGTTCCTACTGTTCCACCATTACAGACAAAGCGGAATATTATGTACTTGCTGTTGATTTTGTACTTGCACTGTCTGCATTTGTCCCCTGTGGCCATCTAGCTGCGGCTATCTGCTCTGAGGTTGCAATGCTGGCACTATGGTCTGACTCTGTGTGGTCCAAGTCAACTAGGATGTCCAACGTCATCTTCTGTCAACCTGGAGCTGTACTTATAGTCTGGCAACTTCCTGTTTAGTTAGAGCAGCTGATGGATTTTTCCCGGTAGCATGCTGTCTCTCCCTTGGTTAAATACTTATCTATCAAGTTAAATACTATCAAGACCTATCATTTCATCATCATCATCATCATCATCATCATCATCATCATCACCAACCATTGTTTATTTAGGTGAACTTGACTGAGCTTTAAGCTCTTTTACAGTAATGCCCTTGATTTGATGGTGATACCACAAGTTGCACTGTGTCTTTAAATAAAACTATCTGTATTCTGTATTTTGTATTTCTCAGACCTACAGTATGAAGACACATCTGGAGCTTCTTTGGAGCATGCTGCCCTAATCTCCTCATATTGCAGTTTCTGTAGGAAGAATGCTCATGCCTATGGCAATGGAAAAATACAAAAAGATTCTATTCCTTCGTCATAACGAGTAATCCGACAACTACATCTCGTCCACACCCTGTTCTCAAATATTTTGTTTAGACTCTTGACGTGTGGTAAGGAAGCTGGCAAAGGATGCTGGCAAAGGATGCATCCAGGTGCCAGAAGGAGTTTCAGGGAAGCTGGCACTTAAATCAAGGCACAACAAATGTGCTACTGCCATCCAAGTTCAACAAAATGCCAAGCGTGTGGAGAAAAGCAGGACACATGTTTAAAGAATGACACGGAACCCTGCAGATTACGGATATGAATTTCGACTTTGTAACACACACACTTCCAAATGTTCTCAGCCGCCATCAAGAGAGCTGTGAAAATATGAAATGTTGAAATGATCCCAAAATGTGTGTAGTCGAAAATACAAATGACTTTGTAAAATGCACCAGTATTACGTTTTTCATAACAAATCAAACAAATGACATTGAAATATAATACCTGAGGTATAGGTCATTATCACAGCAAGTTGCAAGGCAGACATTACAAAATTATTGCAAAATCTATAGTACTTGTTTAGAGGTGAAGTGAAGTTTAGAATCATGTAGAGGACTTCTTAGCTTAAGTCATAGTCACTATAAGCATGATATGTCAGTGACTCTGTTTAGTACTTTGTTGTGAAAGACTCAGGATCTGTAAGGGGAAGCCCACAGGGCAAAGGTCATGACCTGGAAGGGCTCTGTGACTCCCACAATGCTGTTGATGTTGTGGCTGTAGTAACCCAGGATGTATTCCCCAGCCTCTCTGGGCAGATCCTCCTCTGCAAAAGTCACCTGAACAAAAAAAAACAAGTATATGAGAGAAAAATAAATAATTAGTTATTTTCTAACACAACATTGGCATCCATACATAAGACTACATACATAAGACTAGCCTGGTCTTTATCATCCCCTTGGTCTACCCTTCGCTTCGCACAAGGGTCTTGCAAGCTGGAGACGTGAACCCTGTAGAACGACTGAATCTGATTTCACCCAATCGCAACATTTGACCATGAGCAGTTATGCGCCAGCTCGGTCGTGAAGTAAGATAGGTAGAAAATCAGAAACCCGATGTTATCGCTCACAACTCTCCTGCTGATTGTACAGGCTCAATGTGCTCGACATGAATAAGGTCATTGTATGGAATCCCAGCCGGAGTCAAAGAAGGAGATACGCAGAGAGATAATGACCAGGCTAACATAAAATATCAATATGCTGCATGCTTTATCTGGCATCACCCAAACTTTTACCTGAGGCTGATGATCAGATTTGGCCCACACATACGCCACATAATCTTTGTGATGTTTGAACCCCACCTAAAAAGACCATTATTTCAGATGGTTATTGGTGGTGTTGGATGTTTGTGTTGGTTACTGGATGGTGTTGATCACTCTATGGATGTTATTATTTATTAATTTTATTTAGACACATATATGGGTATTTGTTCTTTCACAGATGAAATGTTCAATGCAAAATCTGATTCACTATTATTGATGCTATCAAGATGCCATAGGACACCAGCCTCACCAAGAATAAACTGAAACTCCAAATTTAGTGTTGGAGTGTCCTTAAGTTGTCATTAAGTTCATCCGAGTGGTTCATTTTTAATCACTGTCAGGGCTACCTTGTAAAGTCCCACCCAGTCCCAGGAGCTTCGCTGGAAGGTAGAGGCCACTTCAAATTGCACAGTTGCATCAGATACTTTAGTCCACTCCTTCTCAACTTCAAGTGTCACCAAAGGAAGACTCACTCTGAAGGGAAACTGCAACAGAGACAGGGGATTAAATTCATTCAGTCATTATGAGAATCTTTGTATGAAAATATTCAATATCAATATCAATAACATACATTTCAAGTTACAAATTCATTTTACTTTCATTTTAAAGAATTACTAAATATTACTGACTGAATATTCATCAAATTGAGATCATCAAGACAACATTTCTCAAGAGTGTTTACTTTTTTTGATTATCTCATACAAGTACTGTAAGAGAGTAAATGTCTTGGGTTTTACAGATGGTTGAATTTCTGGTTAGTGTCACATAACAAGACCTCTACAGACTCTCAACTACAACTGTAACTGACCTATGTTTATCATGATCTTTTTGCTCGATAGCATGTTATTATAATAGCAATTAAACATTACATGCATGCCTGTAGTTAATATGCCTCACATGAAGAGAGAAGACGGCCGAAACAGGCTTGTGATCGCTAATGGTGAAGGTCATGTGACTGCGGTAGGAGTGCTGTGTCACCCTGGTAACTCCACCCAGCCAGGATGTCAGCCCACGCTGCAGATTGGCATTATGGGACGGCACTGGTGAACCAGTCCGGCGAAGGCGCCACAGAATACGGTCTGTCCACGCAGGCTTCCTCTTCTTAGCACTTTAAGTATGGGGAGAGAGGGAAATGTTTGTTTGGCTTCAAATTCTGACAGACAATGAACAAATTCATGTTCAAAATGTCAGTTAAAAAGAACAGAGGAATAAACTGAAAATTCTTATGCCTGTCTCACAATATGAATCAAAACACACACACACACACACACACACACACACACACACACACACACACACACACACACAGACACTTTGTCTGGTATTTAAGGTGGTTGGTTCACAATTCAATGTAATTAATTAATTTACATTTATATAGTGCCAAATTAAAGTTTTAAATGCATATAGTATAGTATACCTGGTGTCATATGTGTGGGTTCCCACATCAAACTTGTATGTTGGAGGGAAGTTGAGCGGACTCTCCATAAAACCTTCCAGAATAGGTTCACTGTTTTTGGCCATGTTGAGCTGTGCGATACCCGAAAAAAATGACCAGACAATTGTTACAATAATACTACAGCAATGGACAGTGCAATCCTACTGTAAAAAAGAGAGAACTGTTGAGAAACTTTTACAATGCAATTTGTACATTAGAATATTTTTGTGTTCTGTGTTTGCCAAACGACAAAAAAATTGCCTTTCCCAACAATTGTTTTTTTCTTATAAAGTTTTTAACTTATAATTCATTGTTCTGCCAATGTATGATTTTTATTCAGTTAACAGTGCAAACTACTCTGCAAAGTCACTATACAAGACAAAGCCATGAATAAATGTTCCTTGCTGACAAATGGCTTCTGTATGATTTTATATTTCTATATACGTATGCACATAGTGAAGGCATTGGAATCAGAATGTATTAACTTCATAGCCATGCTGCTTATGTCTTTATGTTTGAGGTAGACCTGACTCAACTGTCATTCCATAACTGTGACATTACTGTTTCAGGACTGTCTGAGCGCTTTCCTAGTTTTACTATTTGCACTCTCTGTGTTTATAGTCTGTGTCAGTGGCTATCTAATTTATCTTTTTTTTTTTTAAATAAACATGACATTACTGTTTCAGGACTCTCTGAGCTCTTTTCTAGTTTTACTATTTGCACTCTCTGTGTTTATAGTTTTTTTAAAAAAAAATAAACATGACTTTTGAATATTTGCAAAAATTAATTTATAGATAGGAATTTATTTATAGGAACCAAGCTCTTCTTTTCTTTCCTGAAATAGCCTGACATCATTTTGCTTCACACTCACAATGTCAGCACATTTTCTTCACATCAGGCCACCCTTACTTCAATTAAGGTCAGGTCAGCACTGAGATTAGTTTGTGTTTGTGTCATTTTGTTTGTGTGTCTGTAAAGTACTGCAGCATCTTAGCAAATTGCTCTGTTGTGTAATGCACATTAAAGAAGACCGGCTTTACTAATACTCCAATCATGGGAGAACTCCAAATAGGCTGCCACAGAATTCTTCACTTGATAATCTTGATAAGCCCATTGGAGATTACCATCATGGGGCGTGAAGAAACAAGGGCAAAAAAGCCATTAATGAATTGTTCTGAACATGTGATGATATTTTTATTATTTTATTACGGTTTATTGAATATGATTGTATTGCCAACTACTGTATATTCCATTCCAGTAAGATGCTTTGTCACATCTAGCACCATATGTCTATATGTTTTTTTCTTTTTACAGAATATGAAGACAATCTTTGTCTCCAAAACATTTGCAGAGGTAAACAGTGGTTTATTCTGGAAAAGAAGGCTTTTCAGATTTCATTTTGGGTGAATTTCCCCTGCAAGCACTTGTGGTGAGTTTGTGTTTCGATTTTTCATCTCAGGTTTTACCCCGGGGCAGCTCAAAACCTAATTTAAAAGAGATTTGAAGAATTTTTAACAAAAACCTGTTCAAGAGACCAGGTCGTAATTTTAAACAGGGGAATGAGTGCATCTGTCTCCAATCTGTCAAACGTTAGGAATGTGCAGTCCGGTTAACCCAGTCTGTTACGACATACAGTACAGAACATTAGGCTACATAACCACAAAATTCTTGCACCAGCTTCAATCTTTATCACAACCAATCTGTTCATTATTACTAATTTTATAGTAATAAAATTGAATTTGTTGTAGATGGAATATTCTTCTAAAAGTTATGGGCAAGAAGTAGAAGCCTAAATAACACTGAATTCCCCTCTCAAAAACAATTATGATGAATTTCTATTAACATTTCTATAATTAAATAATCACATTCTATTTACATCATATAGACACATTAACTACGATGAGAAAAAGCTTCCTTAAAGTGCCGAAATCCTCTCTGATATTTCCTGATATGTGCTATTTCAGAGCCGTATATAGAGAATCCTTAGTTGTCCGAACTCTCTCTATATACGGCTCTGTACTATTTGCCTCTTGTCTGCCACCTTGTGGTTCAATAGGGAAAGGCGGTCTCTGAGGAAAAATGGGAATTGATGCATTGCACTGACAAAACTGACCTGATCTCGCTCCCAGAGTAGAGACAGCTTGTTGTTGTCGATGGCACTCTTCACAACGTGAATGTCATAGTCTTCAATGCGGAAGTTCAGGTCACCAAACCAGAATACCACACTGTTGGCACAAAAAATAGTCTTACTAATTGTGTTATAGCTAAGACTAAGTGTGAGCACAACTTGCATGCATGCATGGCATGGCAATCTGCATTTTAAATTCCTAATCTTATGTATTCATTCATCATATTTCTAATTGAACTGTGTTGTGTTACATCAATCCCATTTTCTCTACTATACACACAATTGGTCTGCAGTGAAGGCAGTGGCTCTGCTCGAGACCTTTGACCTTAACGATAACAATGCCAAATCTCAGTCACGCACTCGTGATCCAGCACCCCGGGTGCCGTGCCGCCCTCGAACTGCTGCTGCTGCAGGATGCTCTCGAAGTCCTCCATGCGCTGCTCAAGGTTCCGCATGTGTGCCGGGAGGTGGCAGTTGAGGAAGCAAACAGGGTGTCCGAACACCATCATCCGTGCGCTCACCCCTCCCTTATTGCCCTGAGGGGTGTAAGGAGTAGGGGCTAGTCATGCAACAATTGCAATATGCAGCGTTAGCAATGTGCCAACATACACATACATGTACACATTCACATAATGTTGGTAATCCACCCTTTGATCCTTTGGAGCGTCTGCTAAATGCTAAATTGTGCATTATAAAATGTGCTCAGATTGGTTCAGAATCTCAGTCTTTAGTTCTCCAAAGACAGTAAAGGAGAATGGTCAGCTGACAAATCAGATGAGCTTCACATCTTTGCAAATAAAAGTTTAATGAGTATTCGAAAAAAAAATGCCTGATTGCACATATTCATTGTGGAGGTGGGGTTATGCTAACTTTTGGAAAATTCTCAGGACAGAGGCCTTTGTCAACATCTCAATCTTAACCATTACATTACACCAGCCACAACCATTACACTAAACAGTCAGACAACAGGGCTTTAAATGTAACTGAGTCTGAATAGAAAAAGTGGTCCACAACATTGCTCCCTTTTGCAAATTGATTTGTGTTTTAAGCCTCCTTAGGCTTTGGCTCTTCCTACAGTGTTTCTTTATCTATTCTTGAATCTGTCTTCTTTGATGCAGCTCCCACCCATCTTAGTAAGAAAAAAGGTAATGTGAGCAGACGCATGACTTCACAAAACCAAACTGTCCTTTACAATCAATGATTACAGTAGTGGATTTATAAGTGGGGTAATAGATGCTTAATGATTATTCCACAGAGAAAAAGCCTCCAAGTGTAATATTGCATCCATTCATTCATTATCCTCTTGAGCACTTTGGTTTCAGTGCTTTGTGATCATCAGTGTGTTGTCACAGGTATTGTTCATGACTGTGAGAAATCTCTTGCTGCTCTTTTCAAACACCTCAGTGGTTTTTAATGGTCCTCAGGATCATTCATTCAAATGTGTGTCTCATCAGCGGCTAAGCACCATACAATTACCTTTCTCTCTAGCTATTGAGTCACTGCCCACCCTAATTCCATGAATACTTTTCCTGCTAGTGATTTAATTTTGCTATTATTGCAGGTTGTCTTAATTACTCATCACTATTGTTCATATTGCTGGACTAAATTATCAGCGAAAGCAGGACTGCTCAGGCAGAACATCAGGTTGAAGTCCCCCAGTCCAACACACACACACACACACACACACATACTGTACACATACACACACACACACACACACACACACAGGGGTGTGTTTTCGGGATCATCCCATTCTTCTTCTATACATTTTTCTTTGTTTGTGCCGATACCACTGCGCACACACACACACACACACACACACACACACACACACTCACCCAGTATCCCCCTAGGCCGGTGCGTGTGCTCTGTGTCTGGACGCCCCTGAGGAATGGCAGGTGGCAGAACTTGGAGAACACCAGCAGTAGAACCCCCTGCATGCGTTGTGATGTCACCTACAGGAGACCAATGAATGAAGAGAAAGATAAGGGTGTGTGACACTGATTCAGTGCAGCCTACAGTTTCATGATAATGGGTTGATTCTGTCTATTGAATATTCCTGTCAAGGTTGTTACTCATGTGTTACTCACACTGTCTGTAAAGCGCCACTAGAGAATTGTATTCTATTGGTCTACAGATAAATTCAAGTTGAATTGAATCCTCCTATCAGTTAGTACCAGAAATACTGCGTAGTGACAGTAGGCCTACAGTACAGATTTAGTGCAAATATAGTAAAAGATGACTAATCAATCAAATAGTATGGGGCAATTGTAACTGCAATTAAAAAATGTTAAGTCCTGCACAAGGAATAACATACTGTATATCAAACATACTGTAGTAGGAAGTAAAAAAAATGTAGGAAGAATAAGAGCTATTGCTTGTGAAAATCATATTCTTTGGACTTTGGCCAAGAAAAAGAAAAGAAATGTCACAGGACATAACACACATTTTCTTCTAATCTGCCAGAAAAAAAAAATTCTTCTAATCTGCCAGAAAAAATGGTGTCGACTCATCAAAATGACATGTAGGCTACGGAATTCAATACTGCACACTACCCATAATGCAACAAGAGAACCTAGGTTATAGTATTTGGTTTGGTGCTCTTATGAAGGATTCATTACTCTGTGAGAGGCAGTTAAATTTAGACTCCTTTCTGTTTAAAGCCCACTCTGTAAAGCAGCCAAGTGCCAGGGTGCTTTGAGACTGAACAGAGAGTGTTGAAAGACTTCCGGACATTAAAGCCACTGTCCCATCTATTTAGTGCCTTTCCCAGTAGAGCGCAGAGCAAATTAAACAGTTGAAGTCTGCTAATTAACGTGTGCAGCAGATGCCAGGCTGTTTGACTGTTGTGGGCTATTCTATTCCCTTTGGGAGCCCAATCAAGACACAACATGATCGTGGGGGGGTGTTAGAAAAAAAACTGCTTAGCAACTAGATTAGTTAACTCTTCACTGACCAGCACGTAACCAAAGCGACTGACGGTTTCCATACACAGATCGCTCCACTGGTCAGTGAACAGCACATCTTTGAGTCGCTTGTTGATCATCGAGTTCATTTCTTGGAGCCTGTGTGAGAAAATCACAGTGATTAAATGACCAACAATTTATATTTTTATTTATTATTATTATTATTATTATTTATTTATTTATATTTATCTACTGATAGAGCTTTTTAAAACTTTGATACTTCAGTTTAATACCACATAATTCACCTCTGGGGATTAATTCATTTAATTCCAAATTGGGAGATTAACAGCAGAACTCTCCACAAGAGATTGACCTCATGGGTATTTGCAAGTCCACTAAACAGATGTCACTGAACCAAATTATACAAGCAGTAGGAATTACAAGAGAACTGGCTCTTGTTTCTGTGAATCCTAAGGTAGACAGATGTTTGCTAGGCGGCCATGTTGAAAGAGACTCACCCTACAACAAACATGTCTATGATCCCGGTACTCAAGTTTGGCCCAAACAAGGAGCCAATGTTGTCTGGAGGCACAGCTGATCCCACATTCCAAGTGATAATTTGGACCCTGTTTGTGCGGAAATGTTATGATTTCGTTAAGTGCAGCTTATACAAACATCTACAAAATTGTAACTCCAGAAAGAATAACAGAGACCTCAAAAGGAGGGGGGGTGCCACAAACAGAACTGCACACCAACCAAAAGAATGTCTACTTGACTGAAGAATACATTGAAGTCTTTGGCCACATGGAACGAGATAAACATGGTGACAGCCTAGTGTGTACACATAACATAATATTATGCTGTGTTATAGGATCTGATTGGCATCTGAGTCTGGAACAGCCAGTGAAGATTGGAATGTGTCTGGGAACTGATCCAGACTCACAGATTCTGCCTCCATTCTCTTTGCCAGTGTGACTCTCCTCCACGTGTAAACAGAGATGTGTGCGTTGGTTGAGCAGTGTCGTTACCCAAGCACCAGGCGAAGATAATTATTATTTTTCTGCTTTAACAGCCATAGCAACAGCAACCACATCCAAAGGAAATATAAATAGTCCCGATTTGCTGTATGGAGTATACAGAACCTGTTGTCAGGACGTTAATTATTATTTTATTTTTTTTGACAAATATTTGTATTGATTTCACAGGTTCACATATGAACAATTTGCTTGATAAGACCTATTTTCTATTTTCTCCCCCTTCCCCATCTCAGTCAACAATGTTACATGTTCTATACTGTACAAAGTTTACATATCAAGCAAAAAGTAATGAAGTGTAATGTATGATGAAACATACATTACATCAATTATGAAAATGTGGCCGAATATTGTATTTCAGTTGGGATATAGTAAGTTATGTGTACCCAGCTAAAACAAAACATATACATGAAGAAAAACAACAACAAGGGCATTTATTAATTTAACCAAGCCTCACCTGAAATCGTTGGCGTCCGTGCCGGGCTTCTCCGGGCTCTTCCCCCCTCTGCTCCCCTCTGAGAGAGCAGGTTGCGGCTCAGGACTGACCCGGAGCTGAGAAGTGAGATACGACTGGCCCGGTTTGGGTTGAGAGCCTGGGGGAGGACTGATGCCAGGCTGGACATTAAGGCCTTTGGCTGGGGTAGCTGAGGCGCTAGGCTGGGAGGAGAGGTGTGGGAATGAGGCGCTGCTTGGGGGAAGGATGAGAGAAGGCTGGGGGGAGCGTGCTGACGGGGACGTCTGCTGGGGGCTCCTGTTAGCCTGAGGGCTACGGGAGCTTGGAGGGCACAGAGGCTGGGAGGACTCAGGGGTCATGGGGGTGTGGTGACCTAGGGAGCCCAGTGGTCCTGTGGGCAGAGGGGGAGCTGAGGAGGAGGCCTTGGGTCTGGGGATGGACTCAGGGTTCTTCAGGGCCTTGCTGGAAGCCGAGCCCATTCCCAGGGCGGTGGGCCGGGGCCGGCTGATGCTTAAGGGAGGGGGTAGGCAGAGATCCGAGCCGCCCGTGACCTCTGCCCCCTCTGGGGAGAGCTGGATGGCCCTGGCAGCTGCTGGCTGAGGCTGCGTTCTGGGGATGGGTGCAGGGCAGAGGCTGGGTTGGGACAGGCTAGAAAGCCCAGAGGCTGGAGACATGGCTACGTTAAAGGGGTCAGAGAGTCTTGTGGAGAACGAACAGCTTTGGTTCTGCTGCATTGGATCCATCAACCTGCAAGAGAGAACATAGTGTTATTTCAATGGAGAAAAGAAAAGAGATAAGACATTTATAGACTGGTGCATTTAATAGCTGACTGATGCTACACAATGCTCCAACTTTCAAATATCTTCGACTTACATACAAATATCTTAAACTTCAACACTTTGGTTATAGATTGATATACAGTGTTTCTCAAAGTCGAGAATGCTTCCTAGGTAGCACACTCGCCTTGGAAGTAGTACACTTCAAAAACAAGGTTCCATCAGTGCATCCTTGAAAAATCTGTGAACAAAGGTCTCTGTCCTCGCTAGAATTTAGAAGGATGCTTGACATTGGAACAGTACATGGCGACAGACAATGACGTGGAATGCTCGAAAAAGCAGCCTTCCAAGCATGCTTCCTCGACTTTGAGAAACACTCATAGCCTCCCAAACACATTTAATCTGAGATAGTGCTTCCAAAAAAGTATTAAAGACCTTTCAAGTTATTCATTTCTTATTGAAATTAAAATAATAAGAATTCCTTTATAGTTAACATTAACTAATAAATCGATAATCAAAATAAACTTCATAATAACAAAGCAGAATCATTTTTGGAATGCTTATTACTAAAAGTACTGTATGTACTGTAGGTACAGTATGTAGGTTGGTGAAATAATTGGATCCATTCTAAAAGGGGTCATAACAAAATTTGGAAAGTCTCAAAGGGTTTGAAAAGTTTCTTAATGCACAGCAGATATCTTGTACACTGCGACAGTGGTAACTGCACTGGAAGAGGACTTAAGGACATAAAATTAGAAGAGATTAGAAGAAATGATTCGCATCTGATCCTTCATGGCTGGCCTTTAAAGAGGAAGTAGAGGCGAGGAGTGCAGGTCCCTGATAGTGAAAGCATGCAGCACAGCACAGCACAGCACAGCACAGCACAGCCTGTGCAACAGTTGCAGGCACATCCTCTCTGCTCACAAGGAGGTTACAAGGGGAGTTTGTTTGTTTGTCCTTTAATCCGCCCCCCCACCACACACACACACACAGCAGCTGCTGCACACACTGTGTCCTCCAGACCGAGAAAGAGACAAGGGGCAGTGGAGAGAGAGTTTGGCTGGAGCCCAAAAGAGCCTGTCACACCCCCCCCTTCACTACCACCACCATCACCATTCCCACCCTCTATGCCCGTCGTATGAGTTTGTCCTGCTCTCCTCTTCAGGCGTCACTGCTGACATCAACACAATGCCGCCAGCCGCCAGCAATCTAGCCAAGATCAACTTTCTCTCCTCTCCGTCAGAAGACAAACGTGGCGCCCTCCCCTGTCCTGATCTACTTTTCTGTTGCCAAGCAACGACTCTTTTTTTTCCCCCTCCCTTCCTACATCCTAACAGCCCCCACCCTCGCCTAAGCTTGCCCTTCCTCCTCTGGTGCATTCCAGAGCATCTCTCCTTTGACCTCTGTAGAGGTGGCAGGTATAACTGTAGGTATAATTGGCCTTTCTAATAGCATACCACACACCACGCTCAAAGTGTCTCCTTGTTGACCGTTCTTATTACCTCCATGACAAACATGCAGGGAGAGAGAGGAAGAGGCTGGGCTCACTAAATGGCATATCAGACACATTAGATGAATACATGATAGTTCTTAAAGGACTGATGAAGAAATACAAGATGTGGATATGCAGCAAGTGAATTACTTTTCACATTCCATCCATTGTATAACAGAAATCTCTCTTCAAAAATAAGATCATGTCTTCATTAACAAAATTAAAATTATAATTATAAAAGTTTTAGTCAATACATAGCCTAATACATAAGACAAGTCAACAAGAGTCAAAATTTTATATATTCTAACTGAACTGAGCATGCAAAGAGACTGGGTAATGTATAGACAAGTACTTATAAATAGCGTACATTTCTGTGTACAATAACATTTATGACACTTAAAGCCTCTTGTGCCATGGCTGCCACAGTCACTCTCTTTTAGGTCAAGTATTTTGTCTTGTGCATTGCACAATCATTCTCAAGGCTTGCATAGTATCAATTAAACTATGATTTACAGCAAATCATCACTATAGTATACACGTTTTATAAATGACTAATAGGCCACTGCGAAAGCAGATATATTAAATTGTTTGAGGGGTTCTCAAAGTTTATTGGGCCGGGGACCCCTTATGGAGCTAAATTTTATCGAGGACCCCTCTTGATCGCAAAAAAAATGTATAGCTATTGTTCTTTCCGAAGCAACAGTTTTAAAAAGGCATGTACTGTAATTGCATGTGGCAAAATAAGTCAGTCCAAAAGTGGTTTTCTGTAGGTCTACTGATGCATAAGGGAAGTGTCTTAGTAGTATTTCTATCTCTATAAGACAAGTTTATTTTTGTAGCACACTTTTTCACTGACCCGGACCCCAGTTTGAGAACCAATGGTTTAAAGGACACTACGCATAAAAATAAATTCAATTTTAACATTTTTGATATTCTTTAATAGTAGGGAAAATTAGCTGCTGTGTTACAACATGAGTCATTTAACCTCAATTTTTTGGCTTTTATGACTAAAATTAAATTTTGATATATTCTCAGACTATATTCTTCTACAGAATCTACACTATACTATTCTTCTATAGTCCTTTCATGCAAAGTAAAACACTCATGTTCACTTCACAGGCACCTGGTAGGCTACTGTGACTGCTAGGCCTACTGCAAGTTTGTATCCCTGCGGGATACGAGCATTGCAGTTTGTTGACCCTATAGTTGAAACTAATGTCAGAGGGTAATTAGTTTCTGTCCAACCGACTAAAACGGGGTAAGCTTGAAAAGACAGGCAATTTCACAAAATGATCTGAAAGAGTGTGAAGGAGGAACAACAAAATAGTGGGAAACAGAAATAAAAGACAAGGAGGCCTGGCATGAACATCCTCATCATTATCGGTGACAACAGTTTTTAAAGTAAGCCATCTAATGTAGTTCCTGTTAAATCAGGACATGACTTAGACTGTTGTCAGGTTTGAGGCAGTAATTACATTAGTCTTTTTATGCACTGTCAGTAGCCCATTCATTTATTAACTTCTTATTTGCAAACATCTGAATAGTCCTACTGACGTCATGTATCCAAATCCTAGGGCCTGCATGGCTTTGAATATCAGAGCGCAGGATAGGGGATAATCAAAACTATTCATGTGAATCCTTTTACTAATCTATAAGCTACATTATGGCTGGTAAAATGGCATAGACGAGAAATTAGAACTACCTGTAAGCTTCTGAGGTTAGAAATGTGCAACAGTTAACAGGCCTATTCACATCACCCACACAAAATTATGTCTTTGATATTGGCAAACTATAATGCACGGTCTACAGTGACGTTATTTGATAGGTCAACGTTCATTTTATCCTGAAACGTCATTTGGCAAATCTACGGCGTGATACACGTGTGTGACACGTCATTAGAAGATAGTTTGAGGTTACGGTGAGCTAGAATGTGTTGGCTTCTTCAGTGAAACTCCATACAAGAAATGGTAACCTTTAACTGGATAATTTTCAACATAATCTCTGAAAGTTGAATATTTTTACACTTATATAGGCCTATTAGGTCAATAGTCGTGTAACATTTGCTTCTCCAGATAAACTGAGAAAACGTGCAAATAACACACAAGGTCATCCCAGCACAGCATCACTGTTCATAGTCTTTCTGCTGATATTTATCAAGAAATGTATGTAGGCTACGAGCATTTTTCCCTTTCCCATATGCAACTGCCGTGATGTCAATAAGTAATTCTTGAGCTCTTATTTATAGCCTATGACAGAACGTAATATTAAACACAGACATCTCGTGAATGCGACAGTAGCTTACCTGTGTGCAGCTTCTTCCCAAACAAGATGTCTCGGTTCAAACCTCACACAAGTAGACAAATACACGAATGCATAAGGCTACTCTCTGAAAATCTAAACGCTTCATAATGTCTTTCGCTTACCTGTCCTGCCTCGCTCCACCGGTGCGATTGTCCCACTACAGACACTACCACATCACGCACGCAAACTGCCTTGTAAGGACGACCAAAAACAGGGATGACAAACGATTTCAACCTGAGGACGCAGTGGAGCTTCACGTAGCCGAATGTTAGTTTTTGCTGTGCGTGTTCTTCTAATCTAATCTAATCTAACAGATGTCCATAAATTCAGTCGACATCTAAGTGCACAGTATCAACACTGCACGGTTATGTGGTTTAATCCAAGCATCCGAGCTGCACTACTAGCCCACACAGGGATATGGGGAATTAGAATTGCACACGCGTGTTGTCCTGCCGAGTACACGACATCAGTGGGTTGCTGTCAGCCGGACGAGGTTTTCAGCAGGATACCTTGACCCCTTCAGTTCAGAACAGCCTGATAAGCTTCATTCTTGCGCAGCGCTGGAAAAAAGTTGCCGTCCTCGACGTGCACTGGATTCTCACACCTCTGAGAGGCATGTCGCATCACTGTTTTTTTTAATGCCTTTTCAGTTTTTGGCACACACAGTTTGACAGTCACACCGTCACGATTGCTGTTGCAACGTTCATTAGCCTATAGCTCTATGATTTATCAAAATGCTGAATTTAGCTCAGTGGGGGGGAATTTCGTTATGATTATTTTGATTATGATTATTTTGGTAACTTGATTTGTGATTTTAAGAAACATCATCTATTTACTAAACTAGTTAGGCCTATATTAATTTATACGATATATAAATTGATTCTGAATTTTGTTTATGACAATTGATTATTTTGATTAATTTAATCAATCACACACCTTATACAGACTATAGGCCTATGTTGGGAAAGAGGAAAAAGTTAGATTTTAGATAGAATTTTCTTTTTACACCTATTTAATTTGTCAAATCTACAAGGATATGAAAAACAGGAGGGAAAAATTATCCCTTGCAATGAATTGATTCAAACCATCTTCAGCCCACACATTGTGCATCTGTGTTTTTCTGCCTATTAAATGTCTATTGGCAAGAAACAATCAGTCATTTAGCTGTTGCTATGCTGAACTACTCAACCAGCATGAAGACTTGCTATAATTGACTCTATCATATTAACAACTACAGTGTCTGTATAAGCCTACAGCTTGCATTCTAGTCTAGGAGTTTGTCTGTGTATAGGAGTTTGCATTCTGACTAGTCCATCAAATGAGCTCAGGCATCCCTCTCCCAAAAGCATAGTTAGTTATGTAGTTGGCAACGGGAAATTGCATTGTTAGCAATATGCTTTTTGGAAACGGATCCCAGAGCCAGTCTAAAATGGGACTGGTAGAGTGCTTTGAGAGAGGCCCCAGTATCACCATAAAAAGCCATTTACATTCTGCGCGTCACAAAAGCGAGATTAATTCACATGTGTAATCTTACAAGAATGCACTAATCCAGAGTGTTGCCCAGCTGCTCCGTCACAGCGTGCGCAGACACAAACACACTTGCGTCATGCAGACACAGCCATCAGATGCATTTCTGTACATGCACAGACACACATACACACACGCACACACACACACACACAAACAACTTCCCAAAATGATCAGTCCCAAGAGACTCCAACTATGCACTTATACCCATGCCCAAGAAATATCACTGCACAAAGAATAAGGCAGCATATCAAATGCACTTTATTTATTCAAACTCGACACAGTCAAGATCACATTCTCATCATGTAGATACCTTTTCTCCTCACATTCCCCCCCCCCCTCACACAGTGGTCAACTGTTCTCCATCAGTTGTGGGTCTGTTTAAGCGGTTTTCTTTTTGGTTTTGACGAGGCCCTTCTCCACCAGACAGCGGTAGAACTCCTGGATGTAGGTGTACACACACTTCCAGTCGGGCTCACGCATCCGCAACAGATCATCCACATCCAGCAATGCAGGGCAGCCTCCCAGCTTCCTGTAAGCCCGGCAGTCAACAGTACATCACAAACCACACACATTCAAAAGAACATTTCAATACGACAACACATGCATGATGATGCACATACAGAGTACAAGGAGATGCCCATAATCAGGTGAGAGAATATAGAACTGAAGTAGAAAAGCACTCGGAGAGCACAGACCTCCTTCAAGGCAAAATGGTCACAGACACAATATAAATTCCAGATGGTGTTTTGGATCACCGCCAAAATTGACCACCAAAATTGAATCAGTTACAGTTGCTACTCCCAATACACACGTTGTCAGAAAATTCCATCCAAATCCATGCAGTACTTTTCGAGTTACAGTATGTTGTACACAGACACACAGACACGCACAGACGCCGGCGAAAACATACCCTCCTTGGCGGAGGAAATAAGGCAGAGAAGATATAAAGATAAGGAAAATACTTTTCTTCCCACAACAATGCCTTCTAGGCAGCTCTGCTTTCAAGGTACATTAGTACCTGCATAAATCTAGGGTTAGGATGAGGGTTAAGGGGGTTAGAGTTAGGATTAGGTAAGGCAGTGCTGCCTGGAAGGTGCCGTTGCAGCCTTGGACACATAACCGAAGGTGTGATTCTCCAACAGTAGGAAAATATGGGGGCGGGGGGTAGTGATTGAACATCGCTCTCCCATACCCGTATCCATGGCTGAGGCCAAGGCATCTACTGTAACCCCCTCTCTGCTCCCTGAGCACTGTAGTTGCAGGCTGCCTATTGCTACTGTAGGCCTATGTGTATTCACTCACTATGTCCTGAGAGTCTCTTATATGGGATAAATGCAGAGACTGAATATACCTCACTGAATCCAAAAATATACTGTAAGATACGATTGGAAAAGATAAAGAAAATGGTGCAAGTACGTCAGTCGATGTGTGGGTGCTTTAACTCCTATTCTCCGATTCTGTTTGTGCATGCCATGCAAGAGAAACTTACTCGGCGGTCTTGAAAGCTTTTTCAAAGTTGGCCTTGCGGTCGTAAGGGTCTAGGGTGCAGTACTCAAAGCCTTCTGGGAAAAATCTGTGCACCAGAGCGCAGAACGCCAGGCCATCAGCCCAGCTGGAGGAGAAGTTCTGGATATTTACACCCTAAGGAGCAAGCAGCCATTAAGAGTTACCTCCATGCATGGGCATTTGTGTGTGTGTGTGTGTGTGTGTGTGCGCGCGCGCACGTGTGCCTGTGTCGTATTTGATATATTCGGTCGCTGATAATAGACGTGTCTGCTGACTTTACCCAACTGGTGGTCTGACTTCTTGTGCCCCTGTATTTATTGGTACATTGTAAAAAAATTCCATGCACAGATGATTAAAGCAAACTACATGTCAGATCAGCCTCTACTACCACCTGCCAGATCAGTTGGACAACATTCAACAGACTGCCAAGACCAGGGGAAAAATCTAACAAAGAATCTAACAAAGATCAATAACAGAATAAAGTACTCTGGAATTGTAGTGGTCGGTGTACTGTTTCACCTCATTGTTATCATTGCATGTAAGTAATATTTATATATTTCACCATCGTTATCCTAGCAATGATCCTATCCAAGCCATGAAAACACAGTAAAGACTTTTAAAATGTCTGCATTTCCAGCTCTATTTTTATTCTGGAAACGTTGATATGACAACAGCAGGGTTCTTTTTTGAAGCGAGTGCGGTAAGAAGCCTCACTGGGAGGAGATGTCATGTTTACTCGATAGTGTTTGGACAAGTGATGTATACATTGCACTACACAGCATTAAATCTGCACCCACCTCGTAAGGTTCTGTCTTAGCCCGACACCAGTCCAGTAGCATCTGTTTCACATGCTTGCTATTGGGCACGGCAGCCTCTCCGAAACATGGCTGAGCTTTTCCTTTCCCCATGGATGGACTGCCAGGGCTACATGCAAATAGAATACAAGTGGAAGGTGAATTATGGCCACTCTCTTATTTAATATTTAATATGAATATTCAAGCCTTTTAAAGAGTGCATAAGAGAGATTTGTGGTAGAGTGACAAGGAGACTATTTTTAGAAACATCACTAAAATCTAAAACGATAAACAGCATTTCTGACCTGTCTGGAGATTTAGGGCCAGCTTTGGATGATGGTGATGTTGCTGCTTTGGTTCCTGCTGTCGTTTCTGCAAACAAGCAGAAGTAGATACGAGATAGACACCATGGATAGATACAGCAAATACATGTAGATGAGATAGATAGTTTGGTTATAGTTAGATAGCCTGAGATACATCTCCTAGCTTCTAACCGAAGGTCTCATGATTTGTGGTGGCATATACCCTAATATGGTCATTAAATCCCACCAAATGCTATTCTCCCTTCTCCACAAACTGGTTTCACATCTAATTGGCATTTTGGACAAGTGCATGAGGAAACCAAAACAGCATTTTTGAAAAAAAAAAATGCCTATAAATGATTACAAGCAATAATGTGAAACGATTCTGTCAAAGCAGAGGACTCTTGATTGCAATCTTGCTATATTTAATTCCCCTTCCTGAGGCAAACTGCGCCGAAGCTGCAGCATCAACTATTTTATAAAACAAGATAATGATGTGCTTTTCCCTTCAGGGGGCTTTTTGATCATACAGTATAAGCGCTATGGATCGGAGTCCTGGGGGTGTTAGTGGGGCTGCTGTGAAGGACTCACTCTGCTGCTGCTGCTGCTTCTGGGGAGTGTTGGGCCCATTAGCAGCCCCCTGGCCTTTGTTGGCGCTCCCCGCCGCCGCCGCACCACCGCCAGGACACACGCCCTGCTGACGCAAGTCCTTCTGTCTTGACCCACGCTCACGCTCGCGCTGTTCTGGGGACAGGTGGAAGGCAGAGAGAGAGAGAGAGAGAGAGACAGAGAGAGAGAGAGAGAGGGAGAGAGAGAGAGAGAGAGAGAGAGAGAGAGAGAGAGAGGGATACAGAGGGAGAAAGGAAGAAAAGAAGGTGTGAGGTGGGGTGGGTAGGTCGAATGCAGAGGGAGAGAGACAGAGAGGGGACACATGGAGGGAGGGAGAGAGAAAGAGAGAGGGAGAGAGAGAGACAGAGTGTCAAAGGGAGAAAGGCACACAAGGAGGAAGGGAGAGAGAGAGAGGCAGAGATGGAGAGAGTAGGAGAAGAGGAGACGTTGACAGGAATAAGCGATGACTCTCAGGAGTGAGGCGGGAGAGCTGAGAGCATGTGAATAATGATCCAAGGCCAGCCTGCATTCCACACGCTACTCTACTGATTACTGGTCACTTTAAGGCTCAAGGCCCACAAGTGATCATACTCCTAATACATTTTATTTGTCAAATACATATCCACCAACGGTTTATTACTGAGTAATGATACTGTGCGATGTTCACAGAATTTTAATCACATTACTTCAAAATATAAATCATAACTATTATGAAAGGCATAAGCTAAAGTTTTAATAAGTGGCTCTAAAGATAGTAGTTGCAGATGGAGTAGTACAAATATATTAGTATCATTTCATCCTGTCATGGCAATACCTCTTTTCTTTTTCAGTAGCTCCCTCATTGCAGCACGGATCATTCGCCTCTCCTCAAAATCCTCGGTCTTGTCTAGCTGTCAGAAAATGGTGTACAGTTAACAAGAGCTTGTACAATACATGGTTCAACACTGCTTAGCTGTCAAGCCACAGGACCAGGAATGTATGGCTATGCCACTGCTGTCACATTGAGACACACTTGGCCATTAAACTGGGTCTGTATTGTGCAACTGAGTCTCTGTAGCAAGGAGGTGGAGGATGGAAGTAAAATATGGAGAGTAACAGGTAGTATTTCACACTTGTAAAACAAAAATATCTATTTGACTTTATTTCATTGTATGTACAGTGATTTATGCTCTATGTATGAATGTTTTCTTCCATTTTAAAAGCTCTTCAAATAGTGGATTTGTGTCCATATTTCATGGTATTTAGCTGATGCTTGTCTAAAGAGACATACTTTACAGAGACTACAAGAAAAGTACTGAATGAAATGTTCAAGTAAGGATGTCTTAAGTGTATAAATCACAAGAAAATGAAGTAGTCAAGTAATATTCTTCATTGCTTCAGAAATGTGTCACTGGTAATTCAAATTCAGTGACTCAGCTATACCCAAATAAAAGCAGGTACTTCAGTGCGCTTGCAATTAAGTCATCAAAAAACAATGACAGATTGACTAAAAAGACAGCAGTTCTCCTCAAAAAGCTCCCAAGAGGCTGCGCACCAGGTGGTGAAAACAAGCAGTGTTTGGTGAGGAGGATGCAGCGGGTTACCATGTCATTAAGAGTCTGTTCGTCATCGATGGCTGCGAGCTGTTCACTGGTGAGTGGGCCGCTGTGTCCAGCCTCCATCGCCAACTGCACACAGCACACATGTCCAAAAGGGACAACAGGGACACAATCATGACAAATCCACAGATTAATGTGATATACTGTGATATATATTATCTAGGTGAACATTTATATCAATATTGGATTGTATCACCACAGACAATATACAGTACAGTTCCGTAATATCACAACAGACAATATACCGTACAGTTCCGTAAAATCAGTCTAATAGAGAGAAGATAAACGAATAGATGAAAACATCAATCATAAAACATAAAGAATACAGAAGAAAAACAGTAAACATGGTGTGATATATCAACTACATTCATAATCAGTGCCAACACAACTTAAAGATGTGTGTCTATGGTAACGTCTCTGTGCTCTCTCACACACATGACAAAGATCTATGTAGGGAGTCTAGGCTAGAGTGTACAGTACATGTTATGTGGTAAGGAGTAGCAGTCCAAGTTTACCTTCACAGCAGATCTGTAAAATATGTATAGGTGGAATATAAAACTGTCAGCTTTGCAATACATATGGTTGTTAGTGGGACATAAATATATTTCTTTGGCCCCTGTATGCTTTTACACAGCCAGCATCTTTAACACATCTATTGTACCTCTCTGGTGCAAGAATGTTGTTAATTTGTAAATCCCAAATGGTAGGTCACACCTTCCACTGCTGAACTGGATTAACATCCTGTGATGGGGAACGACTCTATGATGACATATGTTTTTCCATCAGTTCGAGACAAGCTTACTGAAGCTCAGCAAGTGAAAAGCCTACATACACTGAAACACAACGTACTCCTGTTCGACGTAGGACATAAATAGAACATGACATTTGTTTTAAAGCCTCCACTATCAGACCATTAATCTGAGCATAAACACAGAGCATGTTAGTTTGGACTGAAATAAACCGTGCTCCCTGATAGATGGAGACATCATCCAGAGTGTGATGTCACTCCTCCGTAGCCTACTATGGGACAGAGGGTTAAACTAAATAAAATAAGATTTACAACACATATCTAAAAATGTCTAAATAAACCTATAAGAAATCCTTACCAAGTTATGCATCAGTGTATAAGATGATATTGGTGGAACGTTCTAAGAACTCTACCAGTCAAAATGAAATAGATGTCAAAAATGTACAATTTAAGCTTTCGAAACAACTTATTGATGTGACATCTCTCATACTCTCCTGTTTGGATTACTTATGGTTTATGATGCTCTCTCTGATACAACGCAAAAGGTCATGCATCGTATTCTGATAGAACGGACGCAAAGAGATAAGAAAGATGGATCCTGGAGAGGCACTTACCAATGATGGCGGTGCCCACGTTGCCTTCTGGAGTGATCGAGCTGGTTGTCTCTGAAAGTTTTGGGTGAACTCAAGGAGCTGACCAGCTGTGCTGCCCTCCCAGTGTTACTGCCTGAGAACTGATCTAGGAGTCAGACAGTTTTGCCCTGTCCTGAGACCACACCTCTCATGACCTTGGAGGTTTGGAGCAGTCTCTCTCTCGCTCCATACAAAAGTGAGGAGACACAGGGAGAAGATTGAAGGGCGTGGAGAAAAAGGGTTTGAGGACAGTTCAAGATGTTGAAGAAGTTGTTTTGGCACCCAACTCTAGACTTCTTCCCAGCCCCCCTCTGATATACTGTTTTTGACTCTCGCCCTCTCCCTCTTCCCCTCCTTACATACCTCACTCGTTGCAAACAACTCCTTTTGCTGGCTTTTCCAGCGTCAAGATTTTCCTCAGTTTCCATGTATGAAAACACCTCAGGTATTAAGTAAGAAACGAAAGTGAATTGGAACTGTTTGTGCTACAAAAATATAAATAGACATTTTAGGTAATGACATAATATGTGCTCACATGGATGGAAAGCAGAGAGAGAGAGAGAGAGAGAGAGAGAGAGAGAGAGAGAGAGAGAGAGAGAGAGAGAGAGAGAGAGAGAGAGAGAAGGGGTCAGAGTCAACAGGCAGGGCAGACCGGGAGAACACGGCCTTATTAAGGCAAAAAAAGGGGGTAGATGTTGCCTAGCACCATCGCCATGTTTACAGAAGCCAGAGCTGTTCTCCTGCACTGTTCTGCCTCAGAAAGAAAAACACACTCATTTGTGTTTGGGACTGCAGAGTCACACACACACACACACACACACACACACACACACAGGGGTCTTCCACTCTTGTGCTATGCAGCTATGTAAGGCAAAGCATATAAATGAATGAATGAAAAGAAGAGTGGAGTAGTACTGTAGCTCCAATCAGTGGCGATCGAAGGTTATTACCACAGAGAGCAGCGCCAGCTTTCACATTCACAGATCAGACACCAACAAAATCTTCAATCTGCAGTGTATCCTCATATATGGTTGAATTTTGAAGAGTCATATAAGACATGAAAAAGCCCTAAACTCATCCCTCTGTTAAGAACGTGAGGGAAGAGCTTATTACTGCGAGCCTTCAGAAGCAATGCAGGGAGACAGGCAACTTCATTTAGGAGAGAGCAATAATTAATTGGGTGCTTATTTTTTCCACCTCACAACAGCACTTACACTTCTAATCTACATGTACGGTATTTAACTCCCTTTTTGCTACCTCCCTATTTGGGATATTTGCTCCTAATAGCTAAAGATAGAGAATACAGATATATTGCATCTCTTGACATATCCCACTCTGCATGACTCTTGAACGACATTAAGTATTTGAGAAGACGGTTAAGGACTCACAATAAGTATCTGTTGAATCTCAGTAAACTACTACTGCTGCAAACACTTAATAAATTTTACTGTCACAACTTTTCAAGGCAGGAAAAGATGCAGCAGAGGTCAATGGCTAATTTCCCATCTTCTGTGTAATTAGGCTTGCTTGTTTTCTATACTTTTCTGTACTGTATATTCTTTAAAAACATTGTTAAACATAGTTTTCAAATAGGTTTATTGGAAAATATGATTTACCTAAATGACATTATGTTTCCTTTATTTTACTGTACTATATATTGTCCATTTGTTTGTTTTATATAAAGGTATAGATATAAAGTGTGTGTGTGTGTGTACTGTATATTGTTTAAAAACATTGTTAAACATACTGTAGTTTTCAAATAGGTTTATTGGAAAATATGATTTACCTAAATGACATTGTATGTTTCCTTTATTTCACTGTACTGTATATTGTCCATTTGTTTGTTTTATATAAAGCTATAGATATAGTGTGTGTGTGTGTGTGTGTGTGTGTGTGTGTGTGTGTGTGTGTGTGTGTGTGTGTGTGTGTGTACAGTGCCTCTATTCGTTGTGCAAATCACTGAACTTTCTTAGAATTCCAGACAGTTGAATGTAGCACAATAATATGTGTAGTGGGTGTGGACAGACACATCAGACAGAGGAAGGGTTCTTGAACCAGTATATTTAGCCAGCTGTTCATGATTGCAAAATACATAAATATAATAAAATTATTTACAACTATCATTTGACTGACATCAGACACCTCATTTATACAGGAGACTTTTTTTCCTATCAGGTGGCATGTCTGAAATTTGTCAGTGCAATTTTGTGCTGAAACCCATTCTGTTTTTAGTATGATCCGCCTTGATGGCTTCAATCAACTTAAAAAAAAGACAACATCAACAACAGTGTGACCTAATGCTGTGTTCACAAATTGAGGTATATAAATTTCAACTGACACTGACCACCCTCCCACCCAAACCAAATACCCCCAAAATGCAAGTATGTATACAGTGTTGCAGATGCGGCATCCATTCTAACGGTGCCAACCCTGCCTATATGAGCTATTGCTGTGTATCCATGCAAAAGCCACAATGGTGTGCTAACATCAACAAGAGGATAACAGAGATTGTGATACTGCACTGGTTGCATTTCATATATTGTACAAGTTTTAGCGGCAGACCTGAGAAATTAAACTAATAAACAATAACAGGCCAACTTGCTCATAAGGAACACATTTGAAGAGTGCAGATGAAAAAAACCTCTGAGTGTGTTTGCCATTAATTTATTGATATATATTTATGTCATTTTGATAAGCTGTATTACCACTCCCAACTCAAATTTTATTGTCTTGGTCTGATTTGTTTGCACTTGATGAAAATATTCAAATTGCAGCTTGATAGAGATTACCTGGAAATTATTCTTAAAACAACTTAATTTTTGAAAAATTTTAAAAAAATGGGATTTAGAGGCTTTTGCACCTGAACTCTTTGCATTCCTTAGTGACTGAAGACCTACTGTAAGTAGACTGTAAGTAGGACTCCTCTTGTGAGCAGCACACCGTTTCTTCAAAGCTAATTTGCCCAGGCTTTCTCACTAAAGCATGTCCTTGAAATACCCACAGAACAACAACACAACACAGAGTGGTGACTGTGAAACCCTATTAGTGCATGTGAAGAGCAGAGGGATTGGCTTTGGGTGCCGACTGACTGACTGCCCATTTACTTTGAACAGAGAGGGCTGAATACGGCTCTTAAGGCCAATTCAGACTGAAGATCCGCAACGAGACCAAACGGTTTTAGTGAGGAGTTGCAGCGGTGTGAATCAACTGTCGCAGGTTGTTACAAGCAGTCGCAAAAGATTTAACATGTCAAATCGCAGTTTCGGAGTTTTAGAACGTCCAGGTTTATAGAACGTCGCAACCCGTCTCGTCGCGGATCTTTGGTCTGGAGCTACCTTTAGACATTCAGGCCGCTGTTCTTCGGCAGGGAACAGTTATTTCTGCCATCTCCCCTCCGGACAAGAACACTGCTGCTGTCAGGAGGGTGTAAGGAACGTAATACTTTGTGATCTTTTGTACAGGACAGTGTAAAGTCAGGGCGCCGCTTGGGACGGGGGAATGATTCTAAAGGCCTGGCACTGACAGCGAAAGTCTGATTATTAAAAAAATCATCAATGTATAAGGAGCCCACAATTATTTTCTGTCAAAGGGCCCAAAATTCATAACGGCACCCCTGAGTCTAAAAATTGTGTCATGTCACTTTCTTACAGAGAAGGCAATAGGCAATCGCCACCATCAAAAAAAAAAAAAAAGAAGACACTTCCAAAAAAGGAAAATATGGAGTGGAAGAATTTAAGGAAAAAAGATGATTGTTTAGTATCTCTGCTTTAGCACTGTTTGCACTTTCACTATTTATATTTTTCATCTAAAAATATTTTTTTGTTGCTTTTTTTCCTCTCCCCCTCAAATGTGACAAATTTGGTCCTCCCAATCACAATCATCTTATTTCAAACATTGTTTAAATAGTATAGGTAGTATACTTTAGGGTGACATTTGGATCTCATCTGATTATGTCAGAACCCAACAAAACAGCAAATCAATAATTATAACATTTTTTTGTTTATTAGGCCTACCTACAGGGTAGATTTCTTTTACTGATTGAGCTTGCCTCAGCGCTCCCCTCAATCGCACACCATTAAACAGATAGCTAGGAATGATTTCAAGGATTAAAATGTACTCCTTAGTGAAAAATTGTGCTGGACATTGTCTTCACAACCTCCATCTTGAAGCACTTTTTCTTAACCATCTGACTTTTGTAGATGCTCCCTGATTCACACCAAGTACATTTAAAGGATAAATCCACACTCCACCCAGGAGGTGGCGCCAAAGCATGCGTCCAGCACAGACTAAAGTCAAAAGAGCCACAGTGCAAGAACCCTCAAGAAGGTAACTCTTTTCTCCCGAGTCATATTACAAATTTCCACACACCAGAATTGGAGTGACTACTTATAATACTGCCTTTATGAGGTCAGATTAAACTCTTCTTCATAATAAATAACTAAAAACACGTAAAACATTTAAAAAAAAAAATAAATGACAAGCAGCACCCATTTAGACCATAAGTAGTAAGGCATTACTGTAAGCAGAATGGTGTTCAATGTCATCTCTGAAGGAGGCTGACAAGAACCTCATTCTAGACATCTCCGTAGGGAAGAGTCCGTTTGAAAATGGAGCGAGACCCACGAGAGACGGTGAGAACTATTAATAAAAACCCCTGGGGCAACAGACACCCTTTCGGTGCTTATGTCATATTCAAACGCCACGCAACATTCTGACAAAAACACTGAAGGGGGTTTACCTCTGGGGCAGGAGAGTTCACTTAAGTTTAAGTTTAGGTTTAAGCTTAAGTTCACTGACAGCAAGGTCAGGTATTATGTGCAAAAGAAAACAAAAAAATTCGGCTGGCCTTATATAGCCATATAGAAGAAACATAGATTTCTTTTTGTCTATGTTTTCCAATGATGATGGTTGTTCACATCAAAGGATTTTTGTACCTACTGGTTGTCCACAGTCAGAATCAAATGCATCCCAAACATGGATGGACACGGATGTGTGCGTCTGATCGCAAAATGAGGAACAGGTCAAGCTCCAATTGTAAACAAAAATCAAGACCAAAGAACATTTAGAAAAAAAAAAAAAAATCAAAACAGCAAAACACAACAGCATGCTCATTTGACACGTGGCCTCCCATACAGTAAGCTGCCTCAAGTTAACATCCCCTGGAATTGGGGAAGGTGCGGGGTGGGGGGTATTGGTTTGGAACAGTACCTCTAATTATACACAATGGCTTGCCATGTCTATTCCTGATGAGCCAAGAGAGTGTGTGTGTGTGTGTGTGTGTGTGTGTGTGTTTCTAGTGGAGGTCACCTTGGCCTACAGCAGGCTGACGGACAGTCAGGCTAATCTATTTGACTACCACAGGAGACCTTGGCACACCTGCCCGTCACAAAAGAGCCCTTTGAAAGCTGAGATGCCCACCTGTGCTTGTTACATCAGCTGCCCTTGTACCCCCGTGAGAACTGATCTGATGACAGAAGGAAGGAAGGATGAGTCGGTGACAACAGCGTCACGACTGCCATCAGGGACGTAACAGTCTCATCTGTTCTTAGATCAGCTATCAGGCGAGCAGAAGGGGACAGCAGATCAGCCCGAGACGTGCGAAGACCAGACCCATTTCCTGATGTCTCAAAAGTTCCTCTTTCTTAGTAAAGATAACTCAACGAAATTGTGCCATTTTTGCTTGTTTCATCTTTTTTTCTTGTAAAAAACAAACGAAAGAAAAAAAAAAATAACACGTCAACATTCTTGCGCTTGCCCTTGTGGCACATGCAAAATGGTTGCCGGGTTAAAAAAAAACGAACAGAAAACAAAAAAGGACCACATGCTTGCGACAGCCAATTTTCACAGTGGTATGAAGAGGACGACGACTGATATGAGCTCACAACAACCAGCAACACCTGGAGATCTCTCAGGCTCATGCAAGGCAGGGAGTGTGCGTCTACGGGTCCCTCACTGAGAGAGAGTCGGCATGCCGGGCAGGGCATACAGTATATATATCTATTGAACTACAGTGAAACACATTCGTTTTCAAAGAAGGCATCTCTATTCGCCTGTGCGCAACAATCCCAGTGCCTCTTGGGGCGGACCTTTCATCCTCTATCAGAAGACCATGATAAAATAAAATAAAATAAAATAAATTAATAAAAGGTTGGCACAGTGAGGAGGTAAGTGGGGAGGTAAAGGGAGGAAGGGGAGGGATAAAATGTTCGGAGTGCTGTCGGTCAGTTTAACCGATTTGTGGAAGCGCATCTTGCCCTGGAGGTCCACGCCGTCCACCTGGCTCAGCATGCACCCCTACATGGAGACACTACGAGCAGTTCCGACACCTATCTTTTTTTACCATCATTCATTTTCTGACTTTCTGTCTCAGTCCAACTTGTCTTTGTTGTTATCTAAAGTCTCTTCTGTCGCCTCGTGCCTGTCCTCTTCTGGTGTTTCCTCCAGGATAGGGGTCTCTGCTTCTGCTGCTGCCTCCCCAGAATGGCACTCCCTGTCTGGGCTTGGCTCGACCCCTGGCTCCCTTACGAAGCAGTCCAGTGGAGGTCCGATTGCTCCGTCACTCTCCTTCTCCCCATCCCTCCTTCTCCTCTGCCTCTCCTCCCTCTCTCTTCGCCGAGCTTGCCGCGCATCCAGGTAGCCGGCGATGAACTCGGAGTTCTGGTAGATGAGCATTCCGGAGAGCGTGAGCGCGGCACCGGCGCAGCTGAGCGTCGACAGCTGGCTGTCGAAGAGCAGCTGCGAGAGCAACAGATTGCCCACCACGCTCAGGTTGCCTAGGATGTGCAGCGTGACGGCCGATGTGAGCGTGATGACGCAGCAGCTGGCCAGGTTGTAGAGCACAGAGCCCAGGCAGCTGAGCAGGATGAAGATCCACAGGTGGTGGTCATAGCTGAAGGGCGACTCCAGGCCCGCCCAGTTCTCTAGAGCCAGGGCCGCCACGGCCAGGATGCAGAAGCTGGGGATGGACATGAGGTAGAGGAGGAAGACTGAGTTGATCTTCTCCTCCTGGAGCAAGATGCCTGAGGGGGAAGAGGGAATTACAGATAAGACAAAACAGCTGAGCCACAAATGAGACAAAGGCTGTTTATAAATATATATCTGAGCCACAAATGAGACAAATGTTATTTATAGACATATATAAGCATAAAAAAGACAAGGGACAAAAAAGGAGCACATGTAATAAAATAAAACAAATAAACAAAACTTAAACATAAACATGCAGGGAAACCACATGCGTGGAAAATGAGAGAGAAAAGGTTTGTCTGTTCTGATATTGTATGACAGCCTGAGAGTATGTGAAGCTGACATAGAGAACTAGGACATTTATATATGTACAACCTACATTGCCATATGTATAACCTACATAAAAGCGATTTATGACTAAACGTGAACGCTGTCTAAAAATGACACGTGCTGAGCCAAAGTGTGCCATGACGGAAAGTAAACAACTCGGGTTTTTATGATTCCAGGAGCGATCGAAAATAGAATTCCCGACACATGACACTATTGGGACCGACCTACATGGGTATTTCAGGCTGGCAAATAGGGAGAGACAAGGGTGCAAATGAGTCACATCACATGGGAAAAGCCAACTTGATGGCATTCAATGAACAGGTTTCCTAAAATAGCAAATGGAATAGGATCCCATAAAAAAGGCTTAGAAAAACATATGTGCCTGTCAGGGCTGCAAAATCTAGGCTAGATTTGAATGGCTGCATTCAGTGATCAGCCAACTGTGTAAGTATGGAAATAGAAAAAAAAAGAGAGATGAATAAGCAAAACCGTGAACCTAATGTAATGTACTTTAAGCCACACATACGTCAGTAAGAAACATCTTCATTACATAAGTAATGAGGAATGAATGAACCAAATATCCTCAAGGGTGCAGTACGCATTGAATTTGCTTACTTTTACAGCTGGTTTGTAAGAGGGCTTGCTATGTAGGCTAAGTTAGTAAGCAGCAATTCAAAGTTTAAATTTAGCTGCTAATCCCCCTAATCAATGGACCAGGCACACAGAGGGGTAGATTTCAGGTCCTGGGATTATCTGGGTTTCACCGAAACAGGCTAGTTTTATGCAGATTCACTTATGACCCGTTAATGCTTAACAGAAAGAAAGAAAGAAAGAAAGAAAGAATTCAGTCAAAACAAGTTTTTTATAAGAGAATACCAGACTTGTAACAGATGGAAACTTTCAAGTAGCACTATTTACTTTGAATAATAACCACCTATTATTAAATCAAGTGTTCTTTCCTTGGCATGATCATCCAAAGTGCAGCCAAATTATTGTGGTGAGGATGCCAATTAAGATAATAAACTGCAGCTGAGGCTGATTCTTGGAGGTAGGATGAAAACAAAACAACTTGTAGACAACCTCCTTCACATACTGCATCAATAACAACCCTTGCATTAGATAATAACAAAGACAGAGTGCTACATGAATGAGAAAAAATAAAACGGTAGGCGTACTGCCGTTAGCCCACTACTGCTGTAGGCGATGACTCAGGCAGCCACTGAAATGTTCCAAGTATGGATACGCCTTCCGCAGTGAAAAAAAGTCACGGCAACACTTGGAAAGTATGAACTACGCGAGACAAAAGTAGCTTCTGATGTCACTAAGTGAATTAAACAAGAAAGCATTTTATATACGTTAATAAAAAAGTACATTTTTGTACGTCTTCGACCAAAGTACATCCCTCATGTAGGCCTACATACAAAACGTTGAGTGCGCGTCAGTCACAAAATGTTCATTGTGATGTTACATCACCACTCGCACTGTGTTTACATTATGACTTGGTCACTGCCTACAGCAAAATTACCTCAGCATTAGGCTACTATTTAATGGATTAATACCAATTAAATAATGTATTCATACTCACTCTGTTGAATGGACTTAACTCCTCGCAGCATTGTGGCGGCGACAACGAAAAGGCAGCCGGTCTGATCGAACTGGACCTCGCCCATGATGCTGAAAGACGCTCCGATGCAGATTGGCATCATAGCTGTGTACTTTATAATATGGTGCTGTTTTCCGAGGACCAGGGTAGATATGGCCAGAGTGAATATTGGTGTTGTGGTATAGATCATCTGTGCGAAAGACAACTGCACATAGTTGAGCCCCACATTCCCAAATGCGATGCTGGCGCAAAAAGTCAAACTCAGAAGAAAAACCTTGAACTTGGCACTTGCTGTCAAGTCCTGTTCCCCGACGCCTTGGTGACGGATAAGCTTCAGTTTGATCAATCCGTAGTCCACAACTATTGCAGTGAGCATATGCAATGCCGACAATAGCAGTGGGTACCTGAAGTTGTAGACGGCAAATATCCATTTGTTTAAGCTGGATATGGTCGTACCCGTCACCAGCCACACGATGACGGCGGATAGAAGGTGAAACATCTGGGGTGGCCTCGCCCCGGTGTCCCGCCGAGTCGCCTCACATTTAGAGAGGCCATCAGTCCTGATCATGTTCTTTGCATCTTTGCGTCTGTAAGGCAAACACATCCTAAGTTCGTATCGTAAAAACAACACATTCATTTCCGAGAGATAGATAACTGATCAAAACAACGCGGCTGTTGTTGTTCGCTCTCGAATCCTGTCGATACAGAAGCGCTTTCGTCCACCAGTCAAGCTAATCATACATATCGTCACACTTTTTAATAACAAACTAACTGCATGAGTCAAACGCTGTATTAGGGAGAACGCTCTTCCTGTTTTGAGAGTCTGTTGCTATGTTTTTGTCCCAGTAGAGGCAGACACGTGTTACTGTGTGCGGCAGGAGCGCTGTTTTATAACTCCCGTTCCCACCAGCATTTGTCTGGGCAGGCCACAGACAGTAAATGGGCAGGCGCGCAATGACGACTGGATTGCGAGGAAAATTACTGGTCTTTCCTACTTGCTCCACGACTTCTCTCGCGATTGGTTCACTCGAACATTGTTGATCAACATTTCCAAATATACTCGTTCTAAAAACACTGCCACACCAACGCAGACATGTTTAGGTTAGCTATATGGCATGTGAGGAACCCACTAACCTGGGTAACGTAGGAAATGCACTTGTCGTTTTCAATGACGTCGCTTGAAATAGACGGTCAGAACCCCGCGCTCTCTTTCCTAAATACTGCTTGTAATGGGCTCGTGATTCCAAGTTTGCAGGCAGGTTAGCACAGCTAGTTTAGCAGCAGCACAGTCAACATAATTTAGGGGATTAGGTCTTAATTCTACACTGCATCATTGCGATTCCTCGTTTAACGCCTGCTTTTGTTGTTGAACCCCAATGTGACTAACCATCACAGACATACAGCAATCCCAAATCTGTTGTTCTTCGACAAAACTGACCGTAATCAATAAGGGCAACGACTAGCTTTTCGTACACAGACATTATTTGAATCTTCTAATGTTATATTTCAGTTATAAATTCTGACGAAGGGAATAACGTTAACGTTAAACGTTACTTTACCATAGTGGCTAACATAACATTAGCTGGCTAACACTACCGAGCCCGTGAATTTAGTAGTTTCTTACAGCCCATTATATATTTTGCGCAAGTTAGCTGCCAGTAAACACAGCCTAAGCTGTTTTCTTTCAGAGGTCACGGGAAAGGATCGTCTAAATCGGGATACAAACCCAGACTGCAATCCCGTGAAAACAGACACCGGTGTTCAACTAGGCAGTCAATGACAGCGTCGCATGGCAAAAATACACCATTCAGCAAAAGTATATCACGCTAGCGTACAAAACTATTACGATGACATTTTTACAACGTTATTACCTCTCTTACGCTCTTCTGTGTGTGGAGCACCTTCACATGTATTCATCAGCTTTTGTCGCTGTCTCCCGTGCACGCACAATCTCAATTGTTGCTAAATCAGCTGTGCTATGCGTAGGCTACGTCACTGCGAACAGATCCCGTGAAGCCCATCACTGGTTTGACCTAGCACCATCACATGAAAACATAGGTCAACAACGAGGGCGAAGTTCAAAGTGGAAAATGTCTATTTTTTTAAGCATCTTCAGTTTAAAAAATACCATATAATAACGTGTATTGAAACAAATGATCATAACCGAGCGAGATCCAACATTCTACAGCTCGCTGCGTTGAGTTCTTGGGCGTAGACCTTTTTCCTAATGAATGTAGACCTAAAATTTGTGCAGGTGGAAAAACTGTTAGGTAGGCGTAATTAGTACAAATGGCCTACCATGAAAGAGAATAAATAGGCTTAGAAAAATAGATATCGTAAACTGATCGTTTAGGTCTTCTCAGTTGTAAGAAAAATAATTTTCTCCAAGAATAAATCAAACTTTTGATCAGCAGCCTAAAATACATGAAAATATTCAAGTGCTGACATAGTGAGGAAGCATAACATAAAATGTGACATATTACTGACTTATGCTATAATGCTACAAATGAATGAATAAATTGATTGTTTCTGATATATAATATATGTTATGGACCTACTCCAAGTCATAACCCTACACAAAATGCCAGGCTTATGACAAATATGAAATGCAATTCTACTGTAGGTAGAGGTCAAAGTCATAGGCTTACAGCAACAGTTTGTGCAGTGGGTCTATCACAAGTAGTTGAAATCATTATCTTGCATGTTTGCAGCTTGACCATTTTCCCTAAAGAGGCGACTTTATCAGGTTCAGTAGGCTTCACATCCAGACATGCACCCCTCCCCCCACACACACACACACTCTCTCTCTCTCAAGTAAACAGAGAGACTTTGCATGAGTACACCATGTTCAAGAAGGTTGCAGCGATGTAGGAACAGGCTGTACATGGCGGTGTGCACCAGACCAAGATAAAGCCTATCCCACAAGCAGAAACACACTTCTGTCATTCTCCGTTTCAATTCAGGTGCACCACCTCCTAAGTGTTCTTTTTTTTTAAATGAACTTCATGACTAAAAGTAGAATAGGATGAGTGGTGTCTTATCCACTCAGGGCCGGTTCTAGCCTTTTTGCTGCCCTAGACCAGATTTGAGTTTTTCCCTCTCTTTTCTAAAAATACAAGTGAAAAGCTGAGGGGAAAAAAGTATTAAATGTACTGTGATGCCCCCCCTGATATTTTGTGCCCTAGGCGATCGCCTAGTTTGTCTATGCCTAGAAGCGGCCCTGTACTTATGTGTATAGGCTTTATGTGTTTTATGTGTATAGGTTAAGCCTAATTTTCATTTATGAGTTCTCAGTCATATGGACACAGAGACACATCTCTGTTTCATTAAACTTTGTGACCGTAGTGTTGTCAGCATGCAAATGTCCTATTTGCATTCTAGCCTTTGCATCAGGTTGGCAAGGCTCAACAGTAGACTATGACTCTCAGTTTGGATAGTTAAGTTCTCTCTGATGCTGCGCAAATGCAAAACATCACTTGAATATCACAGAATTATGGTAATATTATTTACAAGGATTAGGCCTATCAAGATCTATCAATTTGTTTTGCTCTGGTTGGTTGAGGAAAAAAAAAAGTCCTGTCCTGACTTGACATTTTCAGGTCAAACTTTTTGTGACAACAATGCAACTTTTGTGTCTGAATCATAGCATGGATCAGACAGTGAAAGCATGTGAATTTACATAGGCCTAGTGAAAGTATGACAGGTTACCTTTGGATCTGAAAGACCATTCTTCACCAGCAGAGGGCACTGCAGTCTATATTGCTATACTGTGGAGTAATAACCGTGAATTCCAAACCAATTCAAAATTTTACATTGCTTAAATAAGAGAAAGGACCTTTATAATCTAAGATAAGCACAGTTATGTGGCAAAATGTTGTGAATATTTTCCTCATTTGCAAGGCACAGTAGTTTCTTTTCATGTTGCAACACTATGCCATGCCCACGGTACTATTTCCAAAATGCAGTAAAGTGTAATCAATGTCTAGACCAGCGGTTGGCAATTATTTTGGTTAACCGGTCACATGGGGATATTGACTGATGAGGAGAGGACATGACAGAGGACATGTTAACATGCAGGGTTTCATGCATTTCATGAATACAACACATTTGACATATCAAGCCTATAATCTAATTCACCGTGGCTAAATTAGAAAACTATTCTCTTTTGGGAATGCGCCATTGGCCGATTTCATATGATGTGTGGCCCCTGGGTCTTTGTTTGCCTACCTATGGTCTAGACAATCGCATTCATTAGACTTTTGCGATCCAAAATTGCACTTACTGTATGATTTTGCTTCTGGTTGGAGTTGAGAGGTGGAATGTTGGGTGTATTGGGTATACAGTACCCCTAGCTAAGAGGTAGATGAGTCATTGTTGGTCAATACTATTTCATAGACTAGCGCAGGTGTGGCCAAACTTTTCTGCTTGTGGGCCCTATGCTGAAAAATCAAAGCTGGCAAGGGCCTATGTAAAATTAAGAGCAGCAAATTTACAACCAATTACAAGTGAACTATACTGTAGCTAATATTATTAGATGAATGTAACAACAGACCCATTACTGTACCTTTAAGACATCATGGAAGGCTACATGGAAGATGGAAGGCTGCATGGAAGATGGCCAGGGCCGCCATTGACCCTCGGGCCATAATTTGCCCATCCCTACTCTAGGCCTATAGCCTGGGCCTGCCCGTACTTGCTGTCGCTGCATGAAATTTCATGATCAAGCCAGTATGGCCAAGGAGGCAATTTCTTCAGCTCTCGAGCCCAGAAAAATCAGGACCAAATGAAACACAAGCAGGCTGAGGGAGGCAAGCGTACAATGACTCTGTCCAGCTCTGTCCCATAACATTGACAGAAATTTGATAGCATTTGATAGACGTTTAGATTAATCCCAAAGCTAGCTTTGCCAGACCACAGTTCATTTCAGGCCTACTGATTTGGTATGGGATTGGTCTAGTCTCTCAGGCAGACAACAATGATACATTAGAAAGAACAAAGTGAAGTCATATGTATGTGTAAAGCATGTACTAATTTACTGATGATTCCCCAAGGCAAATGTTTCAACAGAAACATGCAGTAACAAGAGAGTCAAGCTCCTCAAGACTGATGTAGCGCAAATATCACCACAAAATCTCACTAGCATTATTAGAATAGCCTGCTATTGCTGAAATTGCATGGTCTTTGTGCCAGCCTCTGAAGTTGATTGTTTTTTTTTTTTGTGCTACAATAGTCTTGAGAAACTGGGAATAAACTTATATGCTTCAAAGCAACATGTGATCACATACACCACTCCAGTGCACATAATTTACAGAACATTTTACATAAATGTCACTGATTGTACAGTATATTTCTCATACACAGGAGAGAGGTATGTATTTTTCTTAAACAAACTTAGATGAAATATTATTAACCTAGTTAAACTGCATATTAATCACTGTTATTTCTCAAGCCAAAAAAAAAATCTTGATATTGTTTGGCGATTAACTGTAATCAAACTTAAAGCCGAAACATGTCAGGCATAATTTAACATATATGATGGTGTTAAGTGTTACTCAATCACAGTGTTTTTTTGTTTTTGTTTGTTTTTTTCCAGCTGCGGTGCTGCCTTCTCCCAAAACTGTCCATGAGTGTTGTAATAACACAGATATTACACTAATGCAAATGTCGGTACAGGCAGAAAATTGTACAATTGCGTCCATACAGTAAGATATGAAAACATTCTTCTATGAAACTGTATATGATGTTTGTGTTAAACTCTGACGTGAGAGCTAAGAGCTAGAATCAAAACAGTGCTGATGGAACTCTTGAACTCTTGTCAGATGTTCTAGGCACTCGCCCATTCTAGAATCTCAATAAACTGCTTGAGAACGTGCCACCTGCACCAATTCAGTTCCAAATGAAGTCGGGTCTTGAGTAAAGTGCTTGCTTGCGTCTGTCATCTACAACTTATCTTCATGCAATAATTGTTTTGTCATACTCACAAATGGAAATAAAAAAACACACTCATACACACTAAAACCACGCACACATGTGCCAACACACACACACAACACACACACACAAACACACACACACACTGAGAATTTGTATTGCACAGACTGATATATAACAGAGAGCTCAAGAAAGACAAAAAAAAAACCCAAAACAAAACACCACAGAAGTCTGTTCTCATGTTTTGTTCGTCTTTTTTTTGTTTTGTTTTGTTGAAAATGGTGCGGCTGCCTTTGTGGAGCCAGCATTGGGGCCCTGTCATGCTAAACACACTCACACCGGCCCAGCAACTGCTCCCACTGGCCACACGGTCCGGAGTAACTCCTGCACGACCCTCTGTTCATAGAGTAACGTCCCCACTCCATCCTCCAGCGTCCTCTAAAAGATCTTAGGGCACTGGCTCCAGTCCTGGCTATCCTTGGCCTCCCAGTAGCCTCCACGGTACACATAGCTGCTGTCCCCACCATCAGGGTCAGACCTCTTCTCAAACCACAGGGGCTGGTAGCTCTCGATGTCTCGGCCTAAGGGCACAGGAGCAGGGCAGCAAATCACCCAACATGGAACAACATGGATTAACTGGATTGGAGAAGACTATTGTTCTTGGATGGATGGACGGATGGATGGATGGATATACAGACAAATAGATGGATAGACAGATTATTCCTGAAATAGAAGCTGCATATGGGCTGGATCTGAGTGGACAGTTTCTCAGGGGGATGGATGGGTGTACAATGAACAAAGAGAGAGAGTGTGTGTGAGAGAGAGAGAGAGAGAGAGAGAGAGAGAGAGAGAGAGAGAGATAGATACACATGGATAGATCCATTTCCCTTCTTGCCCCTCTCACCTTCCTCCAGAGCGATGGTGGCCTGCGCTTCCCTCTTGCGTCTCTCCAGTCTCTGCGACTCCTCCAAACGCTGCTTATGGCCGTTGGCCTCGTCCCAGAGGCCCGCTTCCATCAGACGCTGGTCTGGGCGGAGACGGCTGTCGGTCGGGGCAACATTGTCCTCGGGTTCGTTCAGAGTCAGCGCCAGCGACGAAAAGTAGTGCATGTTCTCTGCGTTCTCTCTGGAAAGGCAGCAATGAAAGTATAACGTGTAAAGTAAACAAGAGAGGAAGAGAGTAACGTGCAACGTCGGCTATGGCTGGTGCTCCAAGAACATAATATGAATATATGTCATTTACAAAAGGCAGCAATAGATGCAGATACCCAATCCCATGATAATATTTACACTAATGGAGATGCTGCTCCGCTAAATACTACTCCACTTTTACCCTCTGTGGTTACACCAGATATTTAGAGAGTTTTATTTACACTGTGTATGCTATAGCAATTCACTTTCAAAAACACAAAATTGGCTACAAAGGTGTGCTAGACATGAGGGGGAAAAAAAGTGGTCTCTCACCACTATTTCTATATTATGCAGACGTCATACTTAATTTATACACTTGCTTTAACCCTTCCATTATTAAAATTCATGAGCGCCACTTTGCGAACTATGCAATTCTATTCTTACGGCAGTGGGTATTTCTTCCAGAGCAGTTTAGGAGGAAGGGTCTGGTAGACAGTCTTCTGTCGTGACTCTGGGCCTCCGCAGCCTCCACTGCTGTCCACAATCTTAGCACACTCCATTTTATCATCCCACGTGCCTGACAGGATGTAGTGGGCCGAGTCCTCACTGTCCATCACTACCCCCGTCACCTGAAAGACAGGAAGCAGGGAAGAGTGAGGAGACATATCATATATCATCACATGTTTGACTAATTTGCTATGTTAGCATCAAATGGCTATTTTATGGCCAAAACAATATCATCACATCAAATCATATAGAATCATAAAATATTATATAACATCACATAATCATATATCATATACAGTACAGTAATGTCTTATGATGTCATATCACATCAAATCATAACATCATAATTTATTGTATTGAATTGGATAGCATTATATCGTAATGTGTAGCATAGAATAGCATAGCTTAGCATGATACTGTTTCTACAACACATTCAATTCCTTTACACATTATTTCCAGTGTTTACTGCCAAGTGAGGGAATGACATTGTAGAGATGGGTATCTTTACACATTCACAAGTAGGAGTTAGAGGGTCTTACTGTTTTAGTGGCAAATCTGACGAAGATTGTTACCTGTTTTTCTGACACAATAAAATATACTATCCTGCTGTCTGATATGTTTGTCAGGCATATGTGCTTACTCTTTATGGATGTGCCAACCACTCCTCTCCAAACATTCACAAACGCACAGGATTACATACTGTCCATAGATTCAGACATGTTAGCCATGGCTGATGTTTGCCCTTGGGGATATTTTTGTCATGTTAGGCATGCTGGTCAAGCAGGCTGATCTGCATTCTGTTGAACCAGCTGTGCTGTCAGAGAGAGCCTCACTGTCAGAGGGTAATGTTGTGCTATTACGCAGTACTGCCACAATTCCAAGCACAACTCCACATGATGACGTCATGCCACAATTGGATGTGTACAGGTCATCAAAAACAATCAACCACTGCTATGTTTTCTCCTTTCTCTCTCTCTCTCTCACACACACACACACACACACACACACACACACACACCTTGCGGGGGGAGTCCCGGGAAAAGTAACTGTAGGGGGAAAACTTCAGGTGACAAGTGTCCTTTGTCCGACGATTTACTATTTCGATGTCTCCAGACTGGGGGGAAAAAAGGCATGCCATTAGTACATGTGAAAAACAGCACTGTTTCACAGTCTCAAAGTCTTTTGGAAGCTAATTACGTGTGCATATGGTGTAATAAACCATAGAAATGCAAGTACAGTATCATTAATATAACTACAAATATTCACTACATAAAATATGCAAACTGGAAAAAACTTCTCTAATCTATATGTGAAATTTAAAAAAAAAAAAAAAAAAAAAAAAAAAAAAAAACATTCACAACAAAGAGTATATAATATCCTGCACAAAAAGGATAACACACTGCCCCAGTCCAGTGGATGATAATTAAGGATGATTCATATGAATATTTTCTCCAGTGTAAAACTGAGAGATAAAGGTCTGAAGTGCAGCACGCTCTGGGCCATTAAAAAAAGCTTTTCAACAAACATGAGCTCATCAGCAAAGCAGCATGAGCTCCAACAGACCACAAGGGGGAGCTGTCTTTAAAAAAATGACTACAGACAGATGGCAACAAAGGGAATCCAACACATTGACAGAATGTTCTACATACGCATGAACATACACGATGGAAGACCCATGCACACATTCTCTTTCTCTCTCTCTCTCTCTCTCTCTCTCTCTCTCTCACACACGCACACACACACACACACACACACACACACACACACACACACACACACACAGACAGACAGACAGACAGACAGACAGACAGACAGACAGACACACACACACACACACACACACACACACACACACACACACGCGCACGTTGGGGAAAAAAGCTTACTTGGTCAATCCACAGCTTCCCTACAATGATGTTATGCACTGTAGAGGTGACCTTGCCCCAGACATAGTGGTTGCCACTGGAGTGGAACTGCAGATGGATGTGGCCTGAAGTCAGACAGAGGACAACAGAGAATGAAACCAATGAAAGCTCCAAAGCTGGACATTATCTACAAATTAAAGGAATACAAGACGCATACTGTAGCTTATTCAATGGTTGTCAAACTGGGGTGCAAGATAAATATCATTGGGTTCATAGACCTCGCCAGCATGCAGATAATGTGGAAGCACAGTCTATACAGAAACATCCTAAACTATGGACAATAGAAACCAATATTTCCACCAAAACATTGTAAACTATAATTTGAGTGTGTGCATTTTGATTATGCGGCAATATTCAGTCTATGCAGAAATATTAATTAATAGCTGATTAATAATATAGTAATAACTGTAATTGTAAATAGTTAATAGCAATAGAAATAGCAACACTCCAATTTTTGTGACAGTTACAAGTTTGGGGACCACAGGTTTATAAGAATCTACATGCAAGAGGATACTGCAAGCTTCTGTATGTATACTATTCATGGAACAAAATGTCAAGATATTAGAAGAGGCACCAAATATAATATGTATTTAAAGAAAAACAACCAAGTAAAAAACATTAAGAGACCGACCTCTTGGCATGACAGAGATGTATTTCCCACGGAACTTGCTATCAATGGTGATATCTTGCCACAGGGTCCAGCCCCGCTGGGATAGCACATGGTGGGCGGCTGCTGGAGGATGATGGCTGACCTGCAGAGGAACCCATTAGCACAAGGTCAGCACGTGCACACACACACATGCACACACACACAGACACACACACACACACACACACACACACACACACACACACACACACACACACACACATCATCCAAGTCCTTGAGATAGTCCTTGAGATAGCTTCCATTTAAACACCTCAACATGATAGGTAATAACTTACACTCCATGGCCTGAGTGAACTTGCACTGTTTTTTGTGCACATGTAAGAGAGCATTTGTGTTTAGGTACGACCATACATGATTAAGTGCGCTTGTACTGTACATGCATACAACTAGGCTTCTACTGTAATTTCATGAGAATTAAATGAGGTTCATTCATTGATTTTGCAAATATCTTCAGCTTTATGGGTAATATGCTATTTTTTTCATCAATCTACTTTCACATTACTTTTCACATCTGATTGTGCTTTGGGCACTTTGATGGGACCAGGGGTAGTGGGGCGTGAACCTGAAACCCTTCAGTTGCTGAGCGGCACCTCTACACCTGCGCCACCACTGCCTAAACCTTTCCTCGTCGAGCAAGCATGGTTTATGGTTGTCCTATCAATTATATCAGAGCCACCAAATGGCTTTACATTTAATCGAGGATGCAAGGAAGCATGGGTTCTCCCAGGCTAGTTCCTCCCCATTCTGTGATTGGATTCCAAAAGCAGGCCTAGGGATCAGCCATGGACACCATGCTGCTTTGCAGTGCAAAATGAAATGGAGCCCAAGCTAGAGTTACACTTAAATAGGCATATTTTCTGACCTGCTCGCAGATGGAACGGTAGCCATAGTCATCCAGGCGGTCCAGCTCGTAAGTCTCGCCCAGCAGCGGGTTGAAGGGCTTGCCAGTGCGATGCACGGTGGTGGAGTAGGAGGAGACGGAGAAGGCGGCCACCAGGCACATCTGCTCCAGCGAGGACGAGCAGTGGGCAGCCCGGTCCAGCAGCTCCGAATACCCAGGTCCTCCGCTGGAGCATGGACAGGGGTTCGTTGAAGTTCACCTTCCGACAACAAAGACAAAGGTAAAACATTATTTGAGACGAACAATGTGGCAAACATGTAAGTTGTTAGTAAGTTGTTGTGGGTTGTAATGGAGAGTCCAGGCAGGAAAAAAACTGTTAATATTATATGAATTTATTTTCAAAGCATTTAGAGAAATATATTTACTGTATATACATTTGATAATCTTTATTATCAGTCCAACTCTAATTTTATATTTTTCTTTTACTTAATAACACTCAAATTAAATTTTCATAGAGATTGTATATTATTATAAAAGCAACTTAATTTTGCATATTTCTGAAAATGGACTTGGAGGAAGGTGCTTAGTCTGTGGTTTGTAGGTCCTTACCAGGCCAGCTTGCTCGTTTCTACTTGGATTTTTGTACCCAGTGAAAGTACTCAGTATGAAATGTCTAACAGGGGTGCGTCTCCCAAACATTTACGAGCTATTTACGGGCTAACTGGGGCTTACCAACATCGTGGGAATCATGAAACTACGAGAGAGGTGTTCCCCAAAATGCTCGTCCATACTATGGAGGTGAAACCTCCATGTTACCATGTACGTAGCTACTATGTCCTTGTTTCTCGAAATCATGGTTCCTGCGCTATATCGTAAACAACATCGTAACTTGATCCGTACCTACGAGAGCTCTTCTCCTCCCGTAACAAGTTAGTATCTTACTACAACACTGTAGTCAACAGAGGGCGTTGAACATCCCATAGTTGGGTAAATTTGGAGACAACGCAATTGTTGATTAAAAACACTTCAATGATGAGTAAGACTTGGTTATATGCTGACAATGTGATTTCCTGTTAATTATTAATATTATAGGCCACGTTAGTCTCCTTGAGTATTCTCATGATTTAAATTAGGCAAGAGATAAATGTATTGAGATGACTGGTGGCGTAAATGGATAAGCCAGTGCGCCTTTGTGGCGTACAATGGTGATTTCTGCGAGTTCAAATCCACCTCAGTGCACGTGTGTGGGAACTGTTTCTGTTGTCCTCTCCTTTATTATTTAGGAAGAATTTTGAATTGGAGAAAGTTTCCAGGTGGTGATTATTGGTGATAACAGGTGTAATGGCAGGCCTATTCAATTAGAAAATTAGATGGTTTCGTTGTTAATGTGAGTGTTATCAATCGGTAGACGTTCAAATTCAAAGATAATATTGCATGGAACAAGCGGGGACAGGCGAATTGTTATAGGCACTAATGCGTAAAATATGCCCAAGCAAATGGATAATTATTTCAGTTTATTTATCTTGTATTGTTTTAAATATAATAATTTAGACACAGAGTAAGAAGATATTCTGTAACAATCACCTGGCATTGAACCTTCGACTGCTCTAATGAAAGTGAGTCATAGCTGTGCGCTTAACCCACTAGGCCACCTGCTGCACGTAAATAGGAAGGTTCCTCAAATCTAATTAGACTACTTGCCAATATAATTTCCTGTCGTTACTATTTCTTGTATTTTCACTCGAAGGTGAAGATAAACTAGACCTCTTTTGGCATATGACTTGATTGAATCTTATATTGATCACAGGTCCATGTAACCGCCGTTATTAACTGACTATATCAACATAAATGTATAAACGGGACTGGCATGCTTCCTACCGCGAATGCGCCCGAATTGTCTCCGAACACTTCCGAAAACATCTGCAAACATGGTCGTAGCCGTAGGAACTATGGTGGTACATACCAACATGGTAGAAACTTACATAGTAGTCTACCATGTTGGTAGGCGTTTTTTGGGAAACACCCATAGCTCAGCACCTACCTAGTTCCCACGAACATCGTACTTTGATGGTAGAATGCTAACATTCATCGTTGTACG